>JABEVS010000282.1:0-84758 GCA_018290735.1 Coelastrella sp. MACC-549 | reverse complement strand
TTGCGGTAAAGTCAGCTAGATGCTGATACTGTGCTCCTGAAATCAGCAGAGCAGTATGCATGCTCGCATGTGTGCCACTTGAAATTTCAGTACATGGAGGAGGCGTGTCAGGGGATCCACACAAGAGCCATACACCTCTCCAGTCCACCACCCCGACTGCAGTCTATTGCTAGCTAGTCGTGACTTACTGCTGCAGCACGCTTGCGAGGATCAGCACCACCGCCAGGGGCTGTTGCGCCAGCCACACAAGCACCAGTGGCGGCAGTGCCGCCCACAGCAGTTGTGGCAACTGTGGGGCCACTAGCACCACCTGTCCCTTGGGAGCCGCGCAGTAAGTTCTGGGTGAACTGTGGCAGGTACAGTAATCAACACAGTACCTATCAGTAGTGAAGTGCTGTACTTGCAGTTAAGTGCCACGGGCCGTGTGAATAATCATGACCGCTTGCTGCAGTAAGTCAGCATAGCAAGGTCCTAACTGATTACATATTGGCAGATTCGGTCAGGTTGCTTGCACCCAAGGCAATATTGATTTCTGCGACGCTGCCTGAACTTTCACTGGTGTTACAGGTGCACCTGAGAAATCTGTTATTGGTGTCAGTGCCCACCTGTTTCCACTCCTCCAGCAGCCGGCCCTTTTTGAATGCCTCATACACAATCTTGCTGTGGCCAGTCTTAGCCTTCCACTCCTCAACTTTGGCCTTCTTGCTCAGCCACCAATCCATCATTGGGCGCAATGGCTTTGCCCATGCGGCTCATGGCCCTGCAGCAGCAGTGTGAATGCATGCATTAGCAGAAATCTGTTGCTGCCCAAAGCCATGGTGCTGTTGCAGTCTGACTTTGTTGCAGTTCATGCACAATACAAGCGACAATGTTTGCTAAATCATATGAAACTTTCCAACACACAGTTCCGTGCTGAACTATAAAGCAGACATGTTGTCTCATGAGACAGCGTGATCACGCTGTTTGATAACTTGTTGCTTGTTGCATTGGCACTGATCCACAGCCTCTGGCAATTACCAACTCACTTGTACAGAAACTTGCGCACTGTCTTCTCTTCAACGTCGTACTTGATAAGAACTGACTTGATAACGACTTCTATGATCTTGTTCTTCAAGCTCGTGAGCTCTGCGGGCAACTGTGGCTGTTAGCCATATGGCCCATGCATGGCACAAACCGGGTGCACCGCGCCTTGCAGCAAGCTGTGAGGGCAGATGATCATATCAACTAGTACGTTGCTCAACACGAAAAGACGTGCAGTGATTGCAGGCCGCATACCTTTGCTCTTGAATTCCTGTGTTCTGAGGATGGCAGCACCGTGCTTGTCCATTATGCAGTTCTCCAGCGTTTGATCCACTGTATAGGTCATCCATGATGCTTTTTCACCTCTTCCTTTTCTTCTTACAGACTCGCTGGATGCTATGTTCGCGATTTGGCAGACAAGGCCTAGTTTACCGTTAACAAGTGGGACAGCTAAGCTGTTCGCATTACCAGTGTTCATGTACTCTAAGATAGAGCCCATTACTACCTCAGGGCTGATCCGGTAGAGTTCTTTTGTTCTCCCGTCGACAGCTGGTTCAACAAACAGGGTCATAACGCTTGTTGGGCTGCCCTGAAAACCATTACGAAGGGCTACCATCAGTGAGCTTGACTTGTCATAAGGTGTCAGCACAAAGTTATGCGTGCGATCGGAAGACAACAGCTGCGCAGTGCCCTGAACAGAGGACAACGTGTTTCGCGACATATTGACAACCCAGACACTCACTCTGGCTTATTGACTATCTTATACTAAATGCATTTGTTTGTATATCCTGCTATAGATGCCTCCTGATGAACTCTATGTCTGGTCACTGGGAGTACCGGTACTGGTACCTGCACACTTTGGGTAGTTGCTGGTATTCCAGCCGGCAAGAAGCTACCAATGGCACCTTACTATGTACTATGTGATGTACTACATGTTGTAGTACAACACAGGCAAGACTGTTCCCATTTTGTTTGGGATGGTCCCATGGGATTTGCCTTGGGAATCCTTTGGGATGCATTTGGGAGCTTTGAGACCCTTGTGACCAATATGGGATCAGTTTGGGATTTTCCCCCTAGTCACAGTGAGTTCTGACGCTAGCATGTGACGCAGCTGCGTGCAGTTCCAAATATGTAGTCGACCTCCATCTTAAAAACTGCAGGAGCAGGAGCTGCTATCCCCTTGTGCAGGTCTGACCAGACAGATTCAGCCTGAATTCTGTCTGGTCAGACCTGCACAAGGGGATAGCAAAACGGTGACTTCTGGCTCTGTCCTTACTCTTTCATCCTGATATTTCCACTCTTCATCTGATCAGATGAAGAGTGAAGAAAGCAGGGTGAAAGAGCAAGGACATATAGTAATTGCTTCAACTTGCTGAAGACAATGATCTGTTTGGAAGGCCTGCCCTTTGGTCCTTGGGCCTCAGGTAACTGCCAGTTACAATGAATGTAATTGCCACCTCCCTCTCTACCATGCCAAGCTGCTTCAGCTGCTTCAAGGGCTCCTGGGTGCCAAAGCAGTCCCTGTCCATGCTGCTTAATATGCCTGCAGCTGGCAAAGGGAAAGCGTTCTGCACTCCAATCAGCCAATCAGCTGCAGGGATGTCACGACCCTTGGAAGGCCACAATGGTCTCTTGTCCACAAGGCTGCATGCTCCTGCACAGGCCCTGCAGCAGCTTCTTGGAGGCTTTTTGGCATCTCACAGATTGCAGCGCTGCCACTGCAAGGTGCTCTTAGATCACCAGCTTCATCTATGCAAGCATTCCTGGTAGACATGGATGTGTGGATGCGAGGCTGCTGTTTGAATTCTATCTGTCCTGCTCTTGACATTGATTTGTGCGATCTGCGCAGGCTGCAGGTCATGAAGGGTAGTAAGGTAATTATATACCCTGGATCCTGAGACCCTTCACTGCATTGCAGTCTGAAGGTCCAGCTGGCTCATTTGAGGGATCATTGGCACCAATTCAACTAAGCTGGCCACTGTCTGCGCTCGTCCTGCCATGTGGCAGGTGGGGTCATCCTTGAAAAAGACAGATTTGCAACCTGCTTACTGAACTTAACCTTCTTGTGATAAGCTGCGGGTTGTTTGGCAGCTTGCTGTTGGCAATCAATGAGAAAATTTCTGATTGACCTACGTAGGTCAGTATACTGCCAGAACCCACAAAAGCCTGCGTCACCTCCCTGCAATTGTAATGAAATGAAAAGGAGCCAATGATGAAGGAGTAGGAGCCACACGCCTAATCTCCCTACCCCTCCTGCACATTAATCCCTGCTTAAGGTAACTGTGTCCAAGCCTTGAACACTCCACCAGCGTCATCATGAATACTATGCCATAAATCACGCCAAGCGGCTTGGCCTGTGCAGGAGTTCCCAGGTTCAAACTACCGGCACCCGCTGGGACGAGGTGTTGCAGTGTGTATGCAGGGTGCTTATGTTGTTTAAGGGGTTGTCTGCTGCTGTGGCAGGGTGAATAATGCGATGAAATGGTGACATCAAGCAACTTGCTTGATTTGCTTGAATCTGACTCAACTGTGTATGCACTGCATTTTTAAACACATTCGAGCTAGATGTTGAACACATGTAAGTCTCTATGTGGCATAATCAACTTACCATCATTTGCATCTTCATTAGGCTCTTCACGCTATGCAAGTGCTTGCTGCAAGTCAGCAGGTGCTCATGAACCAGCTAGTGGTATGCCTTGGGCTCCTTGTCCTGACAGCAGCTCCTGTAGCACGCTGTTCAGTGCCGGAAACGAGGTAAGTCCCGGACAGGCTGGCTTCTGCACTATCATTGTAGCCGCTGCCTCACCAATTTGAAGACAAGGGACAAGGGTTGCATTGTATGCTGCAGCTGACTCCTGTGAAGTTTTCAGCAGTGTTGATGCTGAGGGCAGCCCAGTGATTGCGTTTTTTGGTGCTCTGTCTGCCAGGTGCTGGAAGGTTCCAGTTGTCACTTGCTGATGCCCGGCACCAGCATGCTGCAGTCTGACAGGCATTTCTGTTGCTGGCCTCTGAACAGCTGGGCTTGACCAGTGGAGTCCATAAGTTGCAGCAGGGACAGCTGCCTGGTGCTGAGAGGTTGTTGCAATGTGAGCTTCACTGCTTGGATAAGGACTGCTGTGCTCACCGCCAGCCTCCTGAGCCATGCTGTTGAGCTTCAGCTGATCAATTGAGTTTGCCTGCAGCAATGCTGATGCCCCCTTGCCACCGTCACACACAGCTGCCCTGCGCGCTTGCCAAGATGAGCTGAGTTTTCCAGCCTGATTGGTGTACACTTTGTCTGCAGATGTGCTGGCAGCATAGTTGGCATCAGCAGATCCAGCAGTCAGTGTTCGTTGCTGAGTGTCTGCATGCTTAGCTGAGGGGCACTGTGCAACTGCAGTGTTGGTACCTGCTGAGATAAAACCGTTGAGTACCTGCGCTCCTGGCTGGCTGTGAAGATTGGTGGCACATGTGTTGATCATTTGTGCATGTGAAGTATGGTGTGTTTTTCTGCCTTTCTTTGTCTGCATACTGATGAGCTTGCCTCTGGCTCTGGCTCTGCTGACACCTGCTGCAGTTGCTGGTGATGCTGAGAGATCTGGCTTACTCAGCTTGTCCCTGTTGATCTTGGCCGCCACAAGCTTGCCTGGCTGAGATATCAAACTGTACATGTACACTGTTTGAGCAGGGCACTCCGTCAAGTTAGTGCTGTTGTCACTGCTGTCATTCGTGTCGTAACAGGAGGAAAAGCCATTGGGTGAGCAGCGCCGTGCTGCCTGTTCTGCTGTTAGCAGTGGCTGCTGCAGCTTGTAAGCAGCAAACCTGTGCTTGTAATTACCAGGCTCTACCACCCGTCTGTGCTGTTGGACAAAGTTTCCTACGAGGGGGGTAAGCTGCGCCATGAGGTGCCTGTACTGCTGTTGGATGCCGTTCACAGAACTGCGGTCAATGGTGCCCAGCAGGTATTCCTTGTGCTCCTGAGATATGTCACTGGACTTGGCAATCACGTCTACAAGTGTCCAGATAGGAATCCCAGCACCAAAGCACCTCTGTACCATGGGTATGCCTGTCAGCTGGAGCAACTGCCGTAATTGTTGAAGAGCCACCAGCAATGCGGGATGCACCTCTGTAGGGACTGGGGCAGATGAAGCAGCAGGAACTGCTTGTAGCGATCTGGGTGCCTTGAGGGTGTCGTGAGCCTGTGATCTTGCTGGTGCTGCAGCTTTCCTGCGCCTTTTGTCACTAATATGCCTGCAAGCCAAGAAAATAGCAGGTCAGTGAATAACCCTTACGCATAAACGCGAAGTGAGACAAGTCCATTGCAGCAACCTGACCCAGCTGGAGGATTGCTGAGCCAAGCTTGAAAGAGAAGCCTTGAACCAGAATATTTCAAGCTCGAAGTGTGTAGATGGTGCAACAGCTATGGTAATTGCCATACCACCAGTACCTGGCACAGCCACATGTGCAATGTGCAGCATGATGCTGCCTCAGGCAGTTCCCGTCCTTATGCTGCTCACTACAGGGCTCAATCCACGTGATGGCCCTTGCAGAACTGCAAGGTTGCAGCTTCACCACATCATCAGAGGCCCACTGAGCGTGATTGCTCCTGTGCAGCCTGGCCCAACAACCAAATGCAATGCTTACTTGATAGTGCTTCGCTTTGGATGAAAATCGGGGTCATGTCCATCGTCTGTGTCCACCTCCTCTGACAAGAAAGCATCATCATACTTGGTGTCAGCAAGAGATCTTGAATCTGTCACAGCTTGTCCTGGCAGAGCATCAGTGGCAGCTGCAGATGGTCCCTCAGCAGTCTTGCAGACTTTCCTGGGGTTCCACTGCTGCAGGGTCAGGTTGCCTCTCCATTTGTCTTCATCCTTCTGACGTAGCCTGCATATGGACCAGCAAGGTGGGTGGCAATGGCTTGCATATGATACCCTCAACAAGCCTACGCTGCAATTATCTCAGTGTTTATGCTGACGATACGCTACCGTAGCATCTCTGCAGACTGCATGTGATGCATGTACTCGGCTCTGATACTATCAAGACCTGGCAGGTCTTGCGGTGGGTGAAGCACCGCTGCAGCTGGTTATGCTGGTCACAGGCAGTAACGAGCAGCACAGTGTGTGTTGGTACGTGATGCAAGCACAGTGGTAGTTGTGAATAGACAATTGAGGAGTACAACACATATGCACAAAGGTATTTATATGCATCAGCATGTGTCAATACTCAGTACTCAGTCAATAAACTCACCTGAATCCTTGGATTGGCAGACAGGCTGCATCACAGTGCTCAGTGCTGGAAGCCATTTAGTGACTGCACAGGCAGGCACAAGTGCATGGCTGACCCAGATTCAAGAGCAGCGGATCTTTGTGATAATGCTCACCCTTGACCAGCAGCGGCCTTGCTGTGTCTGTCCGCATTAGATTCTGCGTCTGGCTGGAGGTGATGGCGGTCTAATTCACGTATTCTTGATAGGGTGATACTTGAGGTTAGTGCTGCTGGGGTTGCAGGGCTATCTGGGCCAGAGGACGCCCCATTCCTCTTGTTGCTTTCCAACGCCTTGAGCATGCTAATTATGCGCATGGTCACTTGATGAACTCTGCGGGACAGCAACACCAGGGGACTCAAGTGGAGCCAGCCATATTCTCAGGCAGACTGTGGTTTTCAGTAATGTGCGTAACATGCAGCTGAACTCGTTATGGTTGCTACAAAAAGTGCCTTGTAATGTGGATATTTGCTGTGTGCTGTCTATTTTGGTTGAACAGCGCTGTTCAAGATAGCCTCTTGAAAGCTACAGTAGCGCAGCTGAAGTTCTTGACCCTGACAGAACGCAATGCTTTGGCAGCCACCCACCCTCCTGAGCCACTTCGCTCCGCCCTGATGTGATGAATTGGCCTTGTCCCTCACCCGCTGTTTGCTGTGCCAACAAAATAGTTGAGCACCAGTCAGCAGTTGGGTACCGATGCTTGAGCTCAGCTAGCAGAGGTCTGGGGGGCAGTATTGACGGCATTAAATACGCATCTGGCATAGCGGAATAATGTTTTTTCTGTTGTAGCATGAACCTGCTTTGTTTTGTGCAGCGAACAAGGGCCTTTTCCTTGTGATCGTTGACAGGCTTGACCCACCTGTGGTCACCAGGGATGCCTTTCCGCTGCAGGTTTATACGTCAGCGCCCAGAAATTTTTTGCATGCATGAATACGAAGGATAGCAGGCACAAACTCTGGCATGTCTGATGTTCGCAAGCGTCGAGAATCAGCAGCACAACACACATGTGTATGTTGTGTTGTTGTCATCACGTTGTTTCTGTACACTCACAGTAACAACTTTGGGGACCTTCTAAGGAGTCCTCTGTCACTGACCTAAGGTCACAGCTGCCAGGTGTCATTTCTGTCTGACTGGTCAATGTATGATGGACAGTTGGCCAACAGTTGGCAACTGAGTCTGAGTAACGTCGATACTATGTAAAATATATCATCAGCATGCATCAATGCGATACGGTGAGATACGTGAGGACCTTGATGGCTGGCATTGTTTCGTTTGACATGTGGAACTGCACAGCAACAGTACTACTCTTCTTGAAGAAATTGAGCCATGCAGCAAATTGACATCATTTCAACCCATAGGCTATGGGCAAAAGCGCTGACATGCTTTGGGGGCGCCACAAACACAACGCAACGGTGTTGCACACTGCACAATGTGCTAGGATAGCCTATCTGAACGTCATCTTGCTTCTGCACGTCATCTTGCTTCTCCAAACAAATACACTAGCGGGAGGTGAACCCAGGTAATGGTTTATGTAAGAGGGTTGGTTGCGTGTACTAGAAGGGCCATACGACATGCATGGTCAACGGTTGACTGCGGTCCAACGTAGTCATGATCTTGCGCGCCGCGCCATCGGATGGCCCGGATCCCATAGCCAGTAAGCCAGGATCATGGTGCACATGCAGTGTACTTTTCTACACCACATAACCAACATGAGGGTTAACTGCGCAGTTGCATGCATGATGGTTTGCTGCCTGGACACCATCAATCCTCATCTGCCACCATACCATACCATACCATACCATACCATACCATACCATACCATACCATACCATACCATGTATGGCATACAACCTGGCCCCTGGGGGCACCTCGTAAGAGCCACCAAATTTGGATGCTGCAGAAAGCTTTGCAATTGTTCATTTACAGCTTGGCAGTGAGCACAATTAATACTGTTGACCCGATAATTCACCAGGATGGCCGGCCAAAATTTGCCAGATGAACTGGCACACACACACACTGGCTTAAGTCTGAGCAACAGCAGCACTGCTGGCAGCATCCAACATAAATGTCCTGAGCTAGATGTCAAACACACGTGCTAATGCCATTGCTGTGTTGGGCGGGTGGTAGCTGCCCGTATCATAGAACTGTAGAACAACTTGGTCTACCAGTTGAACTGGTACAATACCATCCATCTCTGATGAAATGCATGTACCCTCAGAGCACAGATCGCTGGCACAAGACATGTTCAGCTGCCAGCGTTTAAATAACAGATGTGAAAGAAGCATAACATGATTGCAAATTAACTGTGTAAAGCAAATTGAGGATTTTCAGCAAGATGAACATTGCACAGCCAGGACCATCAGGCTGCTGGATGGAGGCTGACCAAGAATCAGCACAACTAAAGCTACCACAGTCACAGTCACACTCCTGTCAACCACACTGGCTTTCTCCAGCCAGACAAGCAGCAAAGACTATGACAATGAAAAGCATAATCCGATTTGAAGTGCATGAAAGGCCCACAAGCAGCCTGCAAGCGCATCTTTACTGCAATAAGGTTTTGGCATCACCAGAGTTCAAGCTATCAGAAAGATCTGAGGAAAGACCAACCTATGGCAGTTTCAGCAGTGCAATTCCATGGTAGCCATCAAGGATATTGACCGTCATGAGATGAGTGGACTGCTGCTAGCTAGGTTGCCATGCCTTCCTGTCTGCTGCTGCTAATGCTGATTCTGGTGCTGCTGCTAGCCTCAACAGGTGTGCCGGATGTTTCCTGCAGAACTCTTCCAAGTGTTTCAGCACAACGCCAGCCTCCCGCATTGTCTTGCCTTGACACCACCTGATATTTGGCAAAAGGCAGGAGATCAGGACAGAAACACCAAAATTACCAGATTAGTGTCACGCACCGTCCTCATTGGTAAACTTCACATCACTTTGCGCTGTAATGATTGCTTGTGCGTGCACACTCTCATGCAAGGCACACAGCAGAGGAAAGCGAGCACAGGTGTATGCTCCATGGTCTAGACCATGGCCTGCACGGCACGCCCCCAAAACAAGGACAACTTTAACTCTTTTATCACAATATCTCACCTTGCATAGAACTCATAGAACGCTCCACAATAAAAGTGGTTTGCTGCTGCTGTGTAGCTACCAAGCCGATGTGTTGCACGTGTCAGGCTGCCTGCTCTGATGGCTGTCAGAGCCCAACGAGTGATGTTGAGGCCAACAATTGCTAGAGGGAACTCTTGCATGGCACTGGGGGCAGACCAGAAGGACAGGGCAGACAATGCATACGCATGAGGTCACATAGGCCCATCAGACCACAGCAATGCTGGCAATGTGCAGATAGGAAGTTGCACAGTGAGGTCCTCATAAAGTGTATGTCTGCCTAAAAACACAAGAACAATTGTTGCTAACATTAATATTGCCAGTACTTTTCATTTCAAAGGACCCCTTGTTGAGGATGGATACAAATGTTCCTGCTGGTCGAATTTCTTGCTCTTGGCTACTTTATGACATTTTTTCTTGCCTTAGATATGCATTGCTGAGGGCTGCAGGAGACCTCCTGCAAATCTACCTGAAGATTTGTTGCCTCTCAACTCTTACTCAGTTTCAATTGCCCAGACAGTACTCCGTCACATGTAATCACCATACCAACACACACCTGCTGAAGTGTGCACTGCTTTACCACAGGATGTAAAAGGCCCCTGTGCTGCAGTCGTAACAGGTGAGCTCACCTTACAGAAAGACGGTACAGCTTCTGTGCAGCGGTTGCATTATGATGTGGCAGGTACAGCAGTTGCAGCAGGCCCAGCATACCTACACCCCTCAGGTCGGTGGCTGGATCATCACCCTGGAAGCCCACCTCACACCAGTGGGCACCATAACGAGGTGCTGGCCCAGGCTTGCCTGTGATAGAGCGATCAAATATTTGAAGACGCGAGCGCAGCCGTGGGCAACCGCATGGCAGACCCATTCTGTCGCTGATTGGTCAACAACAGCCATCTCACCAACAGGGAATAAGCATGCTGCCTGCTGCAAGGGAGGGATGAGGGTGAACGTGTCGGCAACACCTGCTCCTCACCTGTATATACAGTGTATACTGATTGCAGCAGCTCTACATGGACCTGATCAGCATCACTGAGCCCCATCTTAGCCAAGCTCAGCAGTAGCACTATTTGCTCCTGCGTGCTGGCACCCTCCAGCGCTAGCATGCCTCCGGTGCTGCAGGTGCCACAGCTGAACAGCTGCTGTAGCTTCCTAGCCAGCAAGCCAGGGGGCCGGGGTAAACTTTGCAGCACGGCTGCTCTGTGACATCGCATGTCAGCTGCCAGCAGCTGTGTCTCAGCCGCTGGGTATGCAAGCTGCGTCATCGCATGAGTACCAGCTCCTTTACAGGCCTGCTTCTGCAGTCAGAGGCAGAAAGAACAGCACAAGTGACACATGGGCAACAGCACTGTGACAATGCCTTGATTGGTACTGCTATTAAGAATTCAGGTTGGCGGCCCCATAACATGGATGAACTCAGCAGCATCTGGCGTGACTGGTTTTATAGGATGACTGGGCAACTGCACACACCATGCTACTTCACAAGGAGCCCTGGAAGAGCCTGGTGTTTGATTGGAACCTTGTGTATGATTGAACACTTCTGGCCTTATTTAAAGGGAGAAGCTGCAAACCAGCTGCTGCTACTGCCAGTCCTTTGAGGGCCTGGGTACTGCTGGACAATACCATCAGCAACAGTTTATGGGTCCACCCACCTCAAGCAAGCGCTGCTTGTTTGCCTGTTGCCATTCATCTTCTTCAGCTGCAGCATCTGCAGCAGCTGCACTAGTGCACTTGCCCTCCTCACATCTTTCTTTGCTGTTTATCCTGAGTTCCACTGCTGGCAAGTCTGCGCTCTCCACGGTTTCTAAGCCTGGCCCAGGTCCTGGTGCAGCATCGTCTGTTGTTAGGTGCTGCTGCTGGGGTTGCGTATCGGCACAGGTTACATGCTGCTGCTGGGTTTGTGGTGAAGGTTGTGCTGCCTGTTCCGGTTGTTGTACCTCACCAGCTTGCACAGTTTGCTGCTGGTGCTGCTCAGGTCCATCAGGATGCATGACGATGCTGCTGCTGCTCAACTCCAGCGCAACACTTGATTCATCTAGTTCTTCATCGCTAGTGTGATATGCAGCTGAATCTGCATGTTTGTCTCTATTGAAGGCGGAGATCCAAGAAGCCAGGGAACTGTCATTGTCCTGCATACTGCTCAGCAGACCTGCGGCGCCATTCTGCTGCCTCGAATCGAATGTCAGCCGCTGTTGCGGCTCACTGTGGTGCTGTTGCTGCCCTTGGCCTTCTTCATCTTGGCCCTCATGTTCCCCTTCCACAACTGCGCTGAGTGTACGCCTAACAAGCAATGAAGGAAATTGCGCAGCAGGCCAGTTTTCCGCCTACAGTCACACAGACAGACGGCAGCCTTGACCACATGCATCAAGCACATCCGAGCCAGCCTAAGTAAGCAGCTGCGGTTAAGCAGCACAAAGCTGGTTCTCAACAACATGCGGATGCTGCCACAGCACATGCCACTGCTGTCGATCTGCCATGACCACGCTGCACTTTCTGCCAAAGCTATGATGCATGTAGCAATTGACAGTTCAACTGCAGGGCATTGCTCCTGAATAGGCATCGCCAACTGCTGCTGCAGGTTGCTGTGGGGCATTCACCTGGATGAGATGTTCTGAGCTCTGCCAATCTTCTGAAAAGTTCCATTCTTGAGACAATGGTTCATGAAAACAGGCTCCAAACTCGTCATCAGTCTCCTGATGATGCTCCCAGATGTGTTCATACATGGCACGTGCACTGGAAGCCTGCAGGCAACAGCAGAACATCAGCATACCTGGCATAGACAATGATCTTAATACTGCGCCGATGTATCATGCCTAAATAATGCGCCGATGTAGCATGCCTACATATTGTACTTTGATATCAAATGCGTGCTCATCTTGGCTTTGAATCAACGCCAACAGCTGCTGCCTGCCACTGGGCACTTTGAGAGCAACCAGTTGTTCCAAGTGCTGGTTGCAAGACATCAACAACAAGCCAGCTTGCATGGGGTTGTGCGTCTGCTATGGTGCAGTTGCAACTGCAAAGTGCCTGGCAATTTGGCTGCTGTTGTTGCTTGTAGGGTAGATAGGCTGTTGGCCGCTTGATAGTCAGTTATCTTCACGATAAGTCATGCATTGCCAGCGGGAGGCTTGCAATCACAACTACTGACCTTCAGACCATCTGCCTCAAACCCTGACAGAACCACAGGAGTATGTGGTGTGGGCGCCGGTGCTGCATCATCTACTGCACTCTCAGAGAAGCTGCATTCTGAAGGCAGCATGCTGGCAAACTCCGGGAGCTCCAGCGTAATGCCAGCTGCAAAGGTCCCTGACTTCTTGATTGTTCCGTCCTGACTGCTGTTTTGACTACCTGGAAAGCTGCTGCTTGTGTTGCCACTTAGGCTGTCAGCTGCACTTGAACCACCTGGGCTAGCAAGTAAGCTGCTGGTGCGATGATGCTTTGGTGAACTATGTGACACTGGCTGATGTGTGCTGCTATCGTCGTCTGGCTCCATGTCAAGCCCTACCTGACTTGTGAAAGCCACCGGTGCGAGCAGTGAACCTGCCATACTGCTACTGCTGTATGTGCAAGTCAGCGGCACCTGCAGGCGCATGGCACAGGTGCAACGCAGATTTACAAAAAATGCAACCACTTTCACTTTCAAAGCAGCTGCATTAGTGGCCAGCAGACAGAAAAGACCCTGTCAACTTCGGAACAGCCCTATGAGATGCTCACCTCGGGACGTCATCAGTCACACCGCCACGACACATTAATACACATGCAAAAATTACCAATAACGCTCTCTCAGTCGTCGCCTAGCGGGACAATATAGTGATATCTTGTCTGACCCGCTCACGGGCTATCAACCTCAAGGTAGTTGGTAAGCAGGATTATTATGTTTCAGATGAACAGCCTCATGTACATCAGCATGTGCAGTGCTGCAGAGTCCATTAACGGGGCATCAGCACTATAATCAATTGCAATCTGCATATACGCTTGCGTTCGGTACGCAAAAGGTGTAGTGGTATTATCATACGGTGCTAGTAAGGGCCCAGGTACTTAATACTAGTAGTGACATAGTGACGCCAGCCTGTACTGCCTCCTTGTTACACGTGCGTTGTGGCCTGGCTACATCATGCATTTGTTTGCCAGCGGCGATGTTTCCTTGAATGTTCATGCTTTACATCAGCCATCCCTTGCAGCCTCGGTTCTCTCTCGTGTTGCTTGCTATGCTGCTGAAATCATCCCTGTTGCAAACCTGCCCCGGCTGGACTCGATCCATACGTTGCAGTGCCACTCCCACCGTTGATCGTGGTTTTCGGCCTTCAAGGCTTGCTGGCAGTCGAAGAAAGCCCGGCAACAGCCGCAAGCCAGCTCCAAGTCCAGACAAGGACAGTGCACAGCAGTCTTACCTTGTCACCTGTCATCCAGGCTTAGAGGAGGTGAATTGTTAATTCAACCAGCTTTAACAAGCCATTGTTGACAGTATGACACTGAAGACGATTGTACAGGTCACTGCAGGGGAGCTCAAGCAACCGTGGCTGCAGGAGCAGCACAGCCTTCACGATGTACTGGTTGCAGCTCCTGGGAGGGTAACGTTTAGGTAAGTACACCCCAATGAACCGTACCAGTGCGCAGTGGAGTAAAACTTGGGGTCTGGCAGTGTCAACCGATGCAACCAATGCTAAGATGCTGACGTGTTTGTGCAGGGCAAAGTCAGCAGCTGCTGGCTATGCTGCTGCACTGGAGTTGAGGTCAGCAACCCGCGTGCTGCACTTGATACATGAAGCGCAGCTCAACCCTCATAGAGCAGCAGGAGACACAGTAAGTGCTGTCCAACTTTGTTATGGCAGCTGTGGAGTGTGCCCATCAGTTGGTCATCATTACCTTTACCCCCGGGAATGTCAACAACAGCGGCAGCCTGCCGGCCTGAAGTTTTATGTTTGCTGTTGCAGGACACTTACAGACTGCTTCATGCTGAGTAACTTTGCGGCATTTCGACCTGCACATTCTCTCTGCAGAAGGGCTTGCAAAGGCCATCCTCAGCTTTGCAGCAGCACCAGCAGCAGGTTCTTTGAAATCTCGTATGGCAGTACATACCTAACTCACAATGGCCCTTTCTTCACAGTTGCATCAGCAGCAGACACCCATCATGGTGCATACTCCTGATTCTCTCCAGGTGTACGAATCCGCCAGAGAGGCATTGCAGTGGCACCAGTGGCTCTCACCACACCAAACTTTTGGCATCCACTGCCTGCACTTCTACAACAACTCAAACATCACAAACAGCCAGCTGGTGGGCCGTAGGATTCGTGACGCTGTCTGCGATCAAGTCAGAGATGCAAGGTGATTTACCCTCTGTCGAATCCCACAAGTTAGTAGTTGCAGGACATTGTAACAGCATGTTGATGACAGGTAGCCTGCTGCAGCAGGTGGCGGTACACCTGCTGACTGCTGATGGCTGCTCTTGTCATATAATTGGTTGATCTTGCGAACTGCATCATCAACTGCCATGATATCACACTGCATGATCTTCTCACAGAGGCACCCGGCCATCTCCTCCTGATGGCATGCCAGATCTCCCCATTGTCTTCCAGATGTTGGATGACAAGCTCCAGTTGTTCAGAGACTTGGGTGGTGGCAGCCTACACAGGAGGGGATATAGAAGCAACACAGCAGTACACAAGGCTGCGCTGAATGAGGCAGCAGCTGCAGGGCTGCTGTTAATTGCAGGATGGCAGCAAAGATGTCAGCATCCAGGTGGGCATGTGTCCTGTACTGTGTGTGGGGGGTGCGAGCCACTGGAAATCTGAAGCACGTGTCCTGCAATGTCCCTGTGGACCAGAATATGGGACCTGCCTGTTCCGCAGCTGTTGTGGCAGACGTATCAAACAACTAGACCAGCTGCCCATGACACAACAGTCAACCATAGTCAATAGACAATCCACACTTCTGTGCCATAAAACTGGCTATCTCTTCAGGTGTGACAATTGTTGACCCAATGTGCGGCAGTGGCACAATCCTCATTGAAGCTGCCCTCATGGCAACCCAAACAGCACCTGGCTTGTTGCGCAAGGACCCCTGGGCGTTTGAATGCTGGCACGACTTTGAGCAGTCTCAGTGGCAGCAGATACAGCAGCATGCTCAGGAGAGGGCGCAGCAGGGTAGGGCTGCTTGGGAAGAGTCTCAAGGCCAGCTGTTTGGAAATGATATGCACCAGGTGGGTTCTGCAACTTAAAGTTTGCTCATGTGTGCTGATATTTCCGTTGCTGATGGCCGACGTAGTGTTATCAAATGAAGTTGCGGATGCCACTTTGTGCGTAAGCTGTTGAAGCTTTGCCGAAGATCATCTCCTAATTATAACATCCAAATAACATCCTGGTGCAGCAGCAGCATGGTTCAATCATCACCAGTTGTGCCCAAACAGAACAGCTGCAGCTTCTGCTGTTGAATGCTGACAGAAACATTCCCAATGAATCTGGTGCAGGGGGCACTTGCATTGGCTGAAGCTGCAACCAAAGCAGCCAGTGTCAGAAAGTACATCCGTTTCTACAACAACAGCTGTGCTGAGTGGGTCCCCAAGCAAACTCCTGACATGGTAGTGGCTAATCCCCCTTGGGGGGTGAGACTGCTTGCAGCAGATGATGACCGCAGATTCAGCAGCAGCAGCAGCAGCAGAGGCAGACAGCAGCAGCCGAGGCAGGGGCACAGTGGAGGCTACAGGCTGCAGGAAGATGAAGATGAGGAGCAGGGGGAGCTGAGGGACACCTGGCAGCAGCTGTCAACCTTCTTGAAGCAACAGTGTCGAGGTGGGCGGGCAGCCCACAGCACTCAGCATGAAAAACCCCTGAGCCATTCTTGTTTGGCAATCGCATTGCCAGCCATAACTCAGCACTGCAGCAAGCGCCATCAGCAACTGCTTTGGCGTGTCATTGTTGTATAAGTTAAGTCTCTTCCTCTATGTGCTCAGGGTGGCTGTGAAGGCTGTTGGAGCAACTCAGATAGTGCCCTCTGTCAGTTTGTTGGACAGCCGTCTTAAAGACCCTGTGCAACGATGCCACCAGAGCACCTTTCACAGTACTCCCTTTGGGTTGCCGCAGGTGCTGATGCATGGGTGCTGTCTGGCAACCCTGAGGTAACAAGATACCTGGGCATGCGATCCTGCAAGAAGCGATCAATCAGTATCGGTGGTATGAAGACAGCCTGGTTGAAGTATGAAGTGAGAGGGCCGTTGTCAACTTGAGCAGTGCTAGCAGTGCTGACCTTTGATACTCATACCAGAGGACTGATGGCTAGGATGCCATGGTGTGTCTGTCAATACTGTCTGTAGCCTTGTGGCAGAAGCAGCAGCAGCAGCATGTTGGGGGTGCTCAGGTGAAGCGTTGCGCAAGATGGCAGTACTGGTTGCCTCCTTGGTGAAGCCGCAGCATCGTGTAAAAGACATTGAGCCATGCAGCGAGTTGAAATGCTATGGCAAATGCGCTGACATGCGTCATGGGTAATTTCAGCTATGGAACAGTGTTGAACAGAAGTCACAAATACTTTAGCTGCACCATCATGCATAGCAGTTTATCTGACCAGCAGTCATCCACAGCCACGGTGGCACACGATGTACATGCATGTCGGCTCATTCGCCAGCTCATCAAATGAGATTGAATGCCATTCAATGCGGCATGGGCTCTGAGCCCATACTAAGGAGAGATCAGATCTCTTTTTACCATCCCGGATCTGGTCATGTAAGTTACAAGCCTCCTGAGCACTTGCATATAAGCGTCAAGAATAATATGATGCAAGTTGCTGCACAGCATGACACCAAGCATCATCCTATACAGTCAACCAAAAATAAGTTGGTCAACGTCCACCTACTGGTCAGGGTGCCTGTAAATGTAGTCAGCCACTCAAGTTAAGCACCTAAGCTGCAAGATTGGCAAGTCGATGAGCATGCTGCTATGCTGCCGTTTTCAATGAAGCACTTGGCTGCGGGCTGGCGTTTATGGCACATCCTGCTGGGCTTTGCACTCCGCTGTCGGACTTTGCATACGACACGCATTCGTTTGGCAGGTATGCGGCTGATATATACTCATGTATATATACTCATGTATAGTCTGCGACGATCTAGGTCATGGTGGCCGCCACCGTGGCGCTGCAGTAGTTTAGGTCAGGTTACCTGTGCTAGACCCGGTGACCGCGTGATGGCAGCTGCGTGACGCGCTTCACAGCCAACAACGCTATGAAATGTTGGATAAAACGGCGATGGTGTGCATCCATAGGACCCACTGTCGGCTCACAGGCTGCGAACAGTAAATCTTAGGACCTCCTACAGTACACGTGTGATCTGACACAGCACAAAACAAGCAACAAGCAACAGATCTCTTGTTACATCATAGCAGAACTGCTCACAGCGAACTTGGCTGCTCACCCTACTTGCACAGCAGGCCTTCAGCGCTAAAGCTTCGTAACCAAGGCGACTAGCATTCCTTGTCGGCGTGGCACTACTCCATCGATAAATCACAAGATATTAGACTGCGTAATTTGCTTGCTGAGCCGTTGTGAGGCACAGAGAGCTGGTTCGTTGTCATCAACCCCATCAGCAGCGGCAGGCTCTGAGAGGGCACTGTGTGCCTGCTAAAGTGGTAAGGATGACGATTCAATTTATTAATAGATTTTCTATGCAGCTTTGATTATGTTGGAACCTACCGCAGCCATCATTAATGTACAACAGTTTCTGCTGTGCTGGTTCTTTACAGTGGCTTGAACAGGATAGGGCAGCTGCAAACAGTGATCAAACCACATGCAACTGTTGAAAACTGATTTGTGCAGCTGCAGGTGTGAAAGCAACACTGCAACCAGCAGCAGCTGCAACAGGCATCGCTGCATTCTAAGCAGCAGCAGCAGCAGCAGCAGCAGCAGCAGCAGCTATGTCACAAGCTGCGAAGCGCAAGGCAGTTGCGAGCATCAGGCTACTCATCAATGCCGGAGCAGCCAAGCCAGCACCACCAGTTGGCCCTGCTTTGGGCCAGGCAGGCCTCAACATCATGGCCTTCTGCAAAGAATTCAATGCCAAGACAGCAGAGTTCAAAGACGTGCCGCTTCGAGTCCTCATCAAAGTTTATGAAGACAAAACGTATGATTGGATGCTCAAAGGGCCACCGTCAAGCTGGTACATAAAGCAAGCAGCGGGCTTAGCACGAGCAGCAGATAGACCTGGGCATGAAACAGTGGGGGCAATCAGTTTAAAGCACCTCTATGAGATAGCCAAGGTGAAGCAGCCAGATATGCCAGGCATGAGTTTACGAGGTGTAGTCAAGTGCTTGATGTCTCAGTGTCAGTCTATGGGTGTAAAAGTGGTGGAGCGCCCTGAAGATGCCTTGTAGTCGACATTGTTTGCTGGCTGCAGCATCAGCAATAGACTAGTAGTAGATTGTCTTAATGCAGTCATGACAACAGATTCATACTGTAGTCATGACATCAGGTGCAGCAGGCTGTTTTGATGCCCATGTCCTCTTTGCAGGGGCAGAAGCAGGAGCACTGCTAGCAGCAACCATAACGTGCTGCCGCAGTAAATGTGTGGCTGTAGTTACAGTAGATCAGGTGCGACCAGCCCTCCACAGCAGCAGCAGCTCTAGAAGCTTAGGGCATTATGTATTCTTATCATATGATTTGTTAAATACTGTGTTGTACTGTTGTGATGTGTGATTTTTGGTTGGTTGGTTGGGACAACTTGATCTCCTTTGTTGCGTTTCATCGATGCCTCAGTGTTGATTGGGTGTTGCCTGTGGTCTCATGTGGAATAAACATCAGAACCTGGGGCCATTCATGCACAAACCATGCTTGACCCCATGATTCAAGATGCCACAGTACGTGGCAAGCAATCTTTGTGTTTTGCAGGCAGCAGCTGCTGCATGCAAGGCCATGCTGTTGCTGCAGTGTGAGTTATCTGCAGGCTACAGGATGTGCTGTGCATGCTATTAGCGCAGCGCCGTCAGAACAATTACGGCCACTTCTATGGCTGTTCAGTGCTGCTGAAGTGTCTTGTTGCGCATGCGCCTGGCCTTAGCTGTAACAACCGATGCCTGGGCTGGGGGATCCTTGGCTGTTTGATCTGTTGGCAACAACAGTGCTCGGCTTGTGTTGGTCACAGCCAGCCCTGTGCTACATATGACGGATTCATAAGATTGTAGTAGTGACAAGGAAGGTCAAGAGTTGCCCTGGATGAAGCAGTTGGTCAGCAGCAAGAGCAGCAGCAGCAGTTTATGCTGCCTGACTTGCATGAAAATACAGCCCCACACTGCAGAAGCTACCTGCACTGCAAGAGGTGCTGTTTGGAGTGACATTGTCTGCATCGTGTAAGAGTTACATCTGAAAACAGCATACTGAGTGAAGTGTGTACAGCAGCTGTCACATCACTGTGCACCAGCAGCAGCAACACCAATCGAAGGCTTCGTAGTTGTTAGATGGATGCCTGCAGCAGTGGCAGTGGCTGTAGCTCAGATCACTCAGTGAGACACTGCAGTAGGCAGTCATGCCACTTTGCAGATGATTGCGACATGCTGAAGACCCTGAGTGCCCCTCCACAGGATTTGCACTGTGCCACAGCCATAGCAGTCTACCCAACTGACCTGCTTACTACGTAGCATGCCGCATCTGGAATGCAGCAAGCAGCTTTGGAATGAATAAACACACCTGCTGCCAACGTGAAGACCTGCATATATTGCAAAAATGTAGCTGATGTTCCAGCTTCTGTACAGCTTCATACGGCTACAGGAGCGCACGCCTCATTGAACAACTGCTGTTGTACCATGATATGAACTCATCGGTGATGGCCACTTACGCCATCCTGGTTGGTTCTGCTGTCCTTCGTAGTGACTCAATAAGGGAAGCACCTGCCTCTCTTTGCAGTAGGTGGCATGGGCGCTACTGTGTGATACTTGTGAGCAGTGTGTGTTCAACACGACTTGCAGCAGGCCACCTTTTATTGCTTTGGTATTGTTATTTGTGGACATGCTTTATTGTTGCATGAGCACAGCTTCAACAGAGGCTGCTTCACACATTGGCTTATGCCACTTCCACAGCATGAGATCGTGCAATTGACTTGACAGTTCTGATTCAAGTACATCCTGCAAATCAGGCTGGCAGCTGCTGAGCTCCTTAGGGGCAGTACACCCATGCGCTATGCCTTCTCGGAAGACATGCTCATAGCTTCTATTAATACCAAAGCTAGTCATAGATACCTTGACGCATGATCCTGACACACGTCAATCAACAAGTTTATGGTGGTGCCACCTCCAGCCACGTATCGGTAGTCTCTGTCACAGTGTGAGCAGTACTTCAGTGCTGCAATCACCACCCTCCACATAACATGTATCAGTGTAATGAACGGATTGATCATTTTTGTGTCTCCACACCACTGACTGGCATCGACTGCTGACTGCACATCCCGCGGGTCTTGCATCGGAGACGATAGTGGCAACATGGATGGCATGTCGTTGATACAACCTTCTCAAAGGGTGGATTGGAATGAGAGGTTCAGCAGGGAGGCACACAACAAGCCAGTCCCATCTCTGCAAAGTGCGTAGCGTTCGCTGATGATAAGCATGGACGATTAGCGTCGTGCGTGCCTGTGGTACTGCAATTGTTTTTGGGCTGTCGCATGTACGCGTTTCGGCTGTGCCAGTCACAACATGCCAACTTGGGGCAAAGCAGCAGTACTGGTATCTCGCATCCTGCCGTTCAGTGACATTGCACCACAGGGCTCTTTCGTGGCAGAATCTGCATTGCATAACAGCTTGATCTGCTTCACAAGGTATAATGCATTGGTGATGAATCAGTTTGTTTGGACGTGTTGACATCCTCAGCAGCTTGCATGTAGTGGTTGACAGCAACCTGAGCATGCTGGACTGATCATACTGCTGTTACAGGCATAGTTTCGAAATACAGCGGCATACCAGGCGTAATTGGCATGCATGGTGGCCTACCACCGTCCGAAGCGTTCCCTTTCGCAGCATTTGACCTCCAACTGGCGTCAACAAGCATCATCAACAGCAGGAGTGGCAACAGCAAGCGGCACATTGAAGCAGCAGCTGCACCAGCGACAGCAGGAGAGTCGAGACATCTCGACATAAGTGACCCTGCTCTTGTAGCTGCTGCTCAGCAATACAACTTCAATGTCAAAGTGAGCACGGCATCAGGACCTGCAGACTGCTTTGCATATCAGGGGACCTATTGGGATAGCTCTCAATCATCCGGTGTCATGGCTGAGTCAGCATAACAGCCTTTCCAGTGCGCCCTGCTGTGGTGTACATGCAGTGCTTGTGAGAGGATGAGATTTTGACACGGATGTAGGATTGATAACCGGCAAGATTAGTGTACATGAAGCTGTCCAACAGCCCATCAACTTATCATTATCAGAAACAACAGCAGGCATGCCAGTTTCTTGTACCTGACTAGATGCACCTCCATCTAAATCAACAAGCCTTTTGGGGTTGCCCAGCACCACCGAGGGGTGTGTTCGATTAACCAAGGGAATTGGTCGCCTCTGCCCTGATTACCTGTCCCTGTAAACCTGCTGTCAGCCAGCTGCCAGTAGTTATATGAAATATTACATCAGGTGGTTAGGTCAGCTATGCCGAGAAGCTGCTGGTGCTTTGTTCGAGCAGCACACAACTGACATTCAATTGTTATCACAACAAACTTGCACATATAATCATCTTTCATCAGGGTTATCCTCCTCTTCAAGCCTGGGCACGTGACTTTGTATACAAGCACCAACAGCCAGCAACACTCCAGACAAACCCCAACAGCAGCAGCGGCCAAGGGCCGATTGGGTGTGAGGTGATCATAACATCTGGCAGTTCATCAGCTCTGGATGCCCTGGCAAGGGTTTTACTCAACCCCGGCGACCCAGTGCTGCTGGAGGAGTACACCTACAGTCATTTTGTGGAGGCCCACCTGCTGCCACTGGGGTATGATATTTTGAAACACACTTCGAAATACACTTTCAAATACATGTATGATCATTGCACCCTTGTTTTCGGTTGTTAAGGGAGATGGTCTGCAAAGGGTGTGTAGTAGGGCGTACCTGCTGAGGGTGGTAAGCATACTAACGCCTTGAATGTGATGCCAAGGTGGTGGTGTGAGATTCCAAGGCCACATTTACCACACACGCCTCTGTCCTGAGGACAGGATTGCGAAGGCTTAAATACTCTTGTGCATTACGGGTACAGTATGGACAGACCTAGTCACCAAAGACATTATATACTGTTGTAAAATTGCACAGGTGTGAGCTGCTTCCCCTGCACCTTGATGAAAATGGTCTGGTTCCCTCACACCTGGAGTCCCTGCTGTCAGAGCGTGCTGCTGCTGGCCTGGCTCTGCCGAGGGTCTTGTACACCATCCCCACGGGTCAGAACCCCACAGGCAGCGTGATGAGTCAGCAGCGTATGGCTGAGGTGTACCGGCTGGCTCAGAAGTGGGACCTGGTGATCATTGAGGATGATGCCTACTACTGGCTGCAGTACCAACGGGGACCAGATGATGTGCCGGGACTCAACCTCAGACGTAAGCAGCTGGGGGGAAGGAGCTCTTCGGACTCATTTGCTTGAAATTATTGCATACTGCTGGTTGTGTCTTACATCAGTATCCTGGCTTGAAACAGGCCAGGCGCCTTCAGGTGTCTTCGCGCACTTGACACCTTCTCTGCCTGCAGTCAATTTCAATGATCAAAGACCTGACACCTGCTGCTGCTGCTGCTGCCTGTTGTCCATTGCCTTCTCCTGCAGCTGGTTTCCTGTCCCTTGATGTTGATGGTCGGGTGATCCGCCTTGACACACTGGCCAAGCTGCTGGGACCTGGGTTCAGGCTGGGCTGGCTGGCAGCACCACCTGAGCTGGCTTTGAAGGTGGGGCTGTACCTGGCATCATCAACAGTGGGAGCAGCAAGCATGACATCGGTGAGTTGCGGCACTGCTGGTGTGAGATTATTGAGTGTAAAGGTTGGCCATAGAGGTGCCATGGCATGGAGTATGTACTGCTGTTGCAGGTGTGATAGGTTTTGGCTGATGTTGGGTGGGCTCCAGTCCCAGATCCGGCTAGTGACACAGCAGCTGTAGCGACCTGGCCATGAGTATTCTCCCTACTTCTGTAGCAATGGGTCAATCGGACAATTCTGAGATCATGTTGTTAGTGAAATAACTACAGTGATGCAGTAGAGGACTGGTCAGAGACAGCAACCACTGCAGGGCTGTTCTGCTTTGGGGACATGCCTGTGCCCAATACCGGCAGAGTTGTGGACATGGAGAGTTGGGGGATGTATTCATGGGAGGAGCTGATCAGGCGTTGGAATTCAAACTGGTGTCTGTTGTATGCTGACTTCTGCAGGTGATGATTCATCAGCTGTTACAACAGTGGGGCCATGGTGGCTTGGATGCATTTGTGCGTGGGCTGCAGCAGCGGTATGCACATTACTCAGCAGTAGCAGCAGAAGCAGCAGAGCAGCATCTCACAGGGCTGGCTGAGTGGAGGCCGGCCAAAGCTGGGATGTTCATGTGGATGAAGATGTTAGGTAGGATCTCTACGGTTAGATTTCATAGAAAGAAAGAGATACCACCTTGGAGCTGTGTGGTCCTCAGACAGTGAAATACAACTCAGATGGTCATGTTTAGCCCTCTGTGCATCCAGCAGCTGGTTGTATCTGCCATTGCCATGAGCAGTAACTGTGGCCTACTGCTGCAGAAATGCTGGAATAAGTGTACTGCAACACCAAATGCTGGACTGCATCCGCTGTCAGCAAACCTGTGAGGTCGTACAGTTACTTTATCATCTGCCTCCCTTTGTGGGCAGTCCTGCCACAGTAAGTGAGAGGGAGATCTAGTTTGCACTGGTGGACTTTGAGTGTAATTTATCATACTTGGTCTACTTTCTGCTGCAGGTGATGATGCTGACTCAGCAGATCTGATGGACTGTGGAGCTGCTGAAAAGGTGATGGTTGTTCCAGGGCATCTAGCATCTGTGACACATCTGGAAGCAGCAGCAGCAACACTTAAAAAACAGCAGCAGAAGCAGCAGCAGCAGCAGCAGCATGGTGAGCCAGAGCAGCAGCAAAATGGTGTGCTTGAAAAGCAGCAGGACGACCAGAAGGTGGAAGCAGTGAAGACGGTAGCGGACAAGGGGAAGCTATGTCCATATTTCAGGGTTTCATTTGCTAGTGTACAGTCAGAGGATGCTTTGAGAGAAGGTTTCGCACGACTGGGGCGGAGTTTGAAGCGTTGTGGAGATGGTACTTGTTGAGCATGATTATAGCATGTGTACGTATTCTCATACTGCTGTCTGACTGAATACAGTAACATGGCTACCTTTTTATTACATTAACAACATGGCGCCAGCACTGCCATCAGATGGCATCAGGGGGAGGTATGCTGATGAATGACAGTAGATTGCTGAGTTACTGTGGGTTGTTGGGAAAGACTGGGGAAAATCAAGAGTGGAGATAGAAAATAATGGCAGGAACAAAGCGGATACAACACACTGCAAAAGTGTGACCAGTTGCTCCTGCACAAGTATGACTAATAATTGTAACTGCTGTGTGCGAGTGTTCGACTGCAATGAAGCCGTTTCTGAGAATAGTTGCTGACATCAATTGTAAGAGTTGAAAATCTGCAGCCATGAAAGACAATAGTATCCCGTAATCACGTAAAAGCAAATGGGTGCAATGGAACGGATTCTTGGCTCCTAGTTGTGTGTACGTTGGATTGTGATACATATGGTAGCCTGGTTAAGCATACAATGCAGTGAGAGATGCTTTGTCGTGCTTGTGTTCTGCTGAGCGGTAAGAGCGCTTGCAACGCTGCCACCGGTCTAGCATTAGCAACCCGCCACAGCGCCCACATTGATCATCATCGCGGCCAACTACCAGCAGCAATGTCATCTCTGGGCACAGAGGTAAGTGTGTGTCAGAGACAGGTTGTTGACTGAGGCTGTGATCACACTCGCAGGAGTATGTACAGCAGTAGCAGTGCTGAAGGTTGCCTGATGGTTTCGGTCAGGACTCTGCACGTGCACAAGCGTTACTCAACAACTGCACCCCTTGTATGCCGAAACATACGGTGTTAAGCAGATGCACGCACTAGTTTTGTGCCAAGCGGTTGTTTGCATGTTCTTGAAGCACTTTGCACATGCAGGCATGCATGCATATGCAGCAGGACCCAGTCCTTGCCCCGCCTCCCTTTCACGTTGAGAGGAGTAGGGTGATGTGGCTTGCTGGCTTGCTCATATCCGTTCAGGATTTGCATAGCAGTGCCTACAGTGTGGTCTGCACCGAACTGCGTGGATCCCTGTCCGAGTCTTGTTGATTTCATGATCAAAGACTTCTCTCCAATGCCATATCTGCTTTTAGGGCCCCGCCGCAGCCGCCGCAGCAGCCGCAGCCGCAGCAACAGCAGCCAATGCAGCAGTGCACCCACCATCTTCAAAGACAAGCCGTGTGGCAGTTGGTCAGATGACATCTGTTGGTGATCAGTTGACAAACTTCAACACCTGCAAGCAACTGGCGGAGCAAGCAGCAGCAGCGGGCTGCAGCATGTTATTTCTGCCAGAGTGTTTCTCATTCATTGGAGAGTCACAACCCCAGGTGTGGCACATGATAATTTGCTTCAATATGGGTCACGGAAATCTGGGGTGATTCCTCTTGAAAGAAGCATACTACATAAATTGTGTTGAGAAAGTCAGCCAATGCTGCTTGCACTGCTGGCCACCACATCACCATACTGCTGTGAGCTCAGCTGCCCAGCACGATGCAGTCACTCTGTACGATGTTGTTCAAAACAGGATAGGTTCTGTTCACATAGACCTTCATTTTGTTGTCATCATGTTGCATGTTATCTCGTTGCATCTGATGGGTATATTGTAGGAAAAAAATGGAAATCAGTTTTAGTAAGTATCTGAGATCGATGCAACTCGTAAGCAACTCTATGAGCAACTTTATACGATTGTTCTTTCTGTGGTAGCGTACATAATCCAGTTGTTGTTTTGGTTTCTTGAGGCCTCCCAGGAGAAGTGCCTCTGCCAGCACTCACCAGTCTCACCTGCATTGGGCCATTTCTGCTGCTGGTTATCTGTTTGGTTTGCTGCCTCTTCACCTGTTGCTGCCTGCTGGCCCCTGCTCACTGCTGCTGCTTGCTGGGTTTCATTGCAGTCGCTGGCAAAGGCCGAGCCACTGGAAGGCCCCGCAATGGCCAGATACAGGCAACTAGCAAGGTGGGCTGAGCACTGCTAGTACTGCTACTGGGAACTGCAGATAAGATGGAAATCACCAGGAAAGGCAAGACGTCCTTAGGCAACACAAGAAATAGCGGTTGGAAAGGCAAAAGAGCATATGCTTCTAATCAACACCTTGTTGTGCATCAGCTGGTTGCAGAGCTTTTTCCAAGACATTGATACGATCATCAGCAACCAGAAACTGTTGCCAAAAGCTGTCTGCAGACGCTCAGTAGTCTATATCGTGCAATCTCATCAACATTATCCCAGCTAGCGTGTTGATTGACCATCTTTTGCACCTCTTTTGGTTGTATATGGCCGCTGGCTTGCAGCACTGCAAGGCTTTTGAGGGGAGTGAATCTGTTCACTCTTGCTGAAACACTGCTATGCGCAACATGCTGCTGTCCTTTCTATTGCTGTTGTCCTTCAGGTCCACTGGCTTGTGGCTGTCACTTGGAGGATTTCAAGAGACTGGGCCTGATCAACACCACCTGTGAGTCATGTGCAGTGCTGCTGCTGCTGCTGCTGCTGCTGCTGCTGCTGCTTTCTGTTCATTTTCCCACTGCTTGACTATCTGTTGTTTGACTCATTTTGCTCATTGTATGGTTGTTCATGATGCTCAGCAGTATGTCCACACAATCAACATAGATGTGACAGGCTCTTACGATGCAGCTCTCCTGTTCACGTTCGAAGCACATGCGGCATCATGATGTTTTGAAAGTAATGCCGTAACTGGGCACTGAGCAGTGACCAGCATGCAATGATTACACAGCAGGCTTGATAGCTTTCTTGTGTAAGTTCTATGTAAATTCAATTGCATGGCATGCAAATGTTGCAAGTGCTCAACATTGGTTGCTGACTCTTAATCTGAGGGAGCTAGACAGCCCATGCACTGAGCATGTGTAACATACATGAGGCACACATGCTGCACCCATCATGGTTCACTCAACGGGTGACCCGCCACCACCTGTAGCCCCATTCTCATGGAAAATTACTTCTCTGCTCAAGCCCTGCTGTTGTTACTCCAATCACAAGTCATTGCTTCTGTAACTGACAGTCTGAATATACTGCTCGACTCACACAATATTCAGACTGGCTGTTACTTTGTTAATGTCATTGTGTTACATGCAGGTATAACACCCATGTTATTCTTGATCAATCTGGATCCACAGTGGCAACATACCGCAAGGTCCATCTGTTTGATGTGGATGTTCCAAATGGGCCTGTGCTGATGGAGAGCAGGACGACAGCACCAGGGAACCAGGTAAGCCGGGTTCACCACACTCCCAAGCCTCAGCAGCAGCAGAAGAAGAAGCAGGTACAACAACTGCACAGCTCTTTTATTCCTTGTTATGAGCTTGCATGTTACATCGCAGGTCACTCACTGTCATTTCACCGCGATACTGCCACCGATCCTGCAATGTGATGCACAACAGTACGTCAATCAACACTTTCCAGGCGCAGTAACAGCAGAGCTTGCCAAAGCATCCACTCCAGGACATCACACCCAGTGCACTGACAGCCTGGTTTGAGTCTAATCTGTCTTTTCAAAATTCATTAGCAAGCGCTTGCCTTTGTGATTGGGCCCAACAGCACCCTCCTACACAGATCGCTGCTGCTGCTGCTGCTGCCACAGCTTGTTGTGTGTGACAGTCCTGCTGGTCGTTTAGGTCTTAGTGTGTGTTATGACCTGAGGTTTCCTGAGGTGTATCAGACGCTGACGTGGACTATGGGGGCACAGGTACTGCTGGTGCCCTCAGCCTTTACAAAAGTAACAGGTGGGACAGGCACCGCCTTCAAGAACCTGGCAAACCGCTTTACAGCCATTCTCCTTGTTGTTCAAGTATTCATGGTCTGTTAGAGTTCATGCCGTGCAGGATCCAGGAAGATGTCCTAGCAACAGCAGCGAAATCGGTGTGCATGATACAGCCTAGGACTCACCGATACCACTGCACGTTGTCAACCCCCTTTTAGCTGTTGATCAACCGATTCATTACCTGTCCTATCAATTATCACACCCTTGCAGGTGCTGCCCATTGGGAAGTGTTGCTGCGTGCTCGTGCCGTGGAGTGCCAGTGTTATGTCATTGCAGCAGCACAGGCAGGTGTGCACAACAGTAAGCGGGAGAGTTATGGGCACTCACTCATAATTGATCCCTGGGGAACAGTAGTGGCTGAGCTGGGAGACCCACATGCAACAGGTGGGTGGCTGCATTGCGGGTGGAGACAATGCGGCTGCTGCTGTCGCTGGCGGTGCTGCATGTGAAAAATTTCTTGGTGGCATTTGGAAAGTATCGTTGCGCATTGCTGCATAAGCCAGCTTATGCAGCGCTGGGATTGTATGCACCAGCCAGACATGCATATACCCAAACAAAGAGAGCCTGTTGCCAGCATGTGAGGTAAAGGAAGGCAAGAGCCTTGGGACACATGAGGTTTAGTTGTGCTGGTGATTGTGACCCAAGTTGTGATGCCATCTGGCTGACTTGTACAGATCTATGCGGGTGTAAAGGGCACCGTCTCAGACAATGAAAGTACCCACACTCAACATTCCATTTTCAAGGATTTCTCTGAGCTAAGCAGCTGCTCTGCACATCCTACAGTCCTAGTCTGCAACAGTTTCAAGATATTGAGGGGGGTTTCGGAGCTATGGGATGTGAGGAAGTGCTGGGATGCTGTGCCCTTCATCCAATGTTTGTGCTGGCCACTGGTGGTACTGGCAGGATGGTTCAATCGTGCTGCACTGTGTTGATAGGCATGTTGTTGCCTGCTGCTGCTGCTGCTGCTGCTGCTGCTGCTGCTGCTGCTGCTGCTGCTGCTGCTGTTGTGCTCAACACTTATCAAACCTTGCAGGGATAGCAGTGGCAGAGATCAACCTGGACAGTCTGAATGCCGTGCGGCAGAAGATGCCAATTGAACAGCACAGAAAACAGGGCAGGGGTCTGCTGCAGGGACAGTTGGGATAAAATTCTAGGTTTAGCAATAGACGTGTGTGATCCAACGCTTTTATAGAGGTGCGCTTAGCTGCAGAGGGGGGGAGTATCTTACAGAGGTAGGCTGCAGTGGGTCTCAAGCAGTGCTGGAGGTGCAGAGGAGTTCTGTCAGTTATCACGACTGCTGCAGTTGTCCGAGCTTGCAGGATGTAATGCATTGTTGAAGTTGCAGAGAACTACACGTTATCTGTTGCCAAGGGAGGCGTGCATACTGTCTGTGTTGTTCAAAATCAGCAACCCTACTTGGCGCGAGGCATCACTGCTTGGCAAGCGGGCTTACTTGTGGATCTGCTGGCCGGAGTTTAGCTGTCGCAAAGCTTTCCAAGAGGTCCACGGCTTTCTTTGTAGTCACCAGTCCATGTGATATACCGACCTTTCGGGAAACTGTTACTCGCAAGGGTCCGACAAGGACACATGTCTATCTATTGAGATGATATGCTGTGTGTCCGAATCCATAAAACATTCCTGCATAAACCACCAATTTTAAGGATCGGCAGTCCCGTGACCTCTCTTGCCTGTGCAACACCGACAGCATCAACTGCAAGATGGTTCCGAGTGTCGGGCCAAAGCTTCTTGGGCTCCTTCCGCTTGCCAGCACGCATCAAGGTACGCTCAAGCTCTATGTACCCTCGTCAATGTTCCTAAGTCGTGCCTGACGGCAATGTGATGGCCTCCGCAGCGTTGCAGGCAGTACAGCTGCAGGTCCACTGGATGGCATTACTGTGCACGCCTATTTTCCAGCAAACCCACAACCGCATCACTCCAATGCTGAACAGACAGAACATTAAAAAATTCGCAGGGTACACAGTGACAATTATGCACAGTCCCTATGCTGGGCCATCACACCTGCATAGTATATGGCATAGTAGCAGCAGGTCAATGACACACAGCCCCTTGGAGTGCTGTTACTGCCAATAATTTGCAGTGATGCCATCACTTCAAGACTCTGCACATCAACAGGACCTGCTCTGCAGCAGCAACGCCATCATTATGTTAAGTGCAACCATCCAGAATATACAATTTTCGAATGCTGGATGCCCACATGCTTCAACTCTAGCCAGGCTATGCCCTCACGTCCTTGCAGGCACCATGGTCCCTCCAGCTGCAATCATCTCAGCAGCCAGAAGCCTGTTCACCTCAAAACCCCGACCTCAAAACTCCAGCCATTCCACAACACCCCAGAACACAGCAACAGCAGCACCTGCTGCAGCAGAAGGCCCCACAACCATTGCAACCAGTGCATCTTCCACCACAACCATCACTTCAGCTTCTGGAACAGCAGCCAACATCACCAGCTCTGACGGCAAGATTGCATTCACGTTTGAGGAGCCGCTGGATTACATCAGCAGTGGAGGTGTTGTTGTGGAGGAGAGTGTCGATGCTGAGGGTCCTCATGAGAGGATCCCCCTACACCTCAAGCTGGCAGAAAGACTTGATGGCAGGTGGGAGACTCTGGTATGATTCCACTCGTTGAAAGCCAGCAACTCAACTCAGCCTGAGTCAGGATGATCCCTCCCCAGTCTGGCAGTACTCAGTCCATTGTCTTTGAACTGTGTCATCATGTTGATGCAAAATTGTAAAAAGATGCTGCTAGACGGACCACATTCATTGTGCTCAGCATGAGGCCTGTGGCCTGTGATACCACATCTCTGACACGGCGTCACAGGCCACAGGCCTCAGGCTGAGCACAACCCCCTCCAGACTAGATCAAGTAACGTCCCGCTGCAACAATGGTATGGTATGGTGTATGGAGGGACATTGGCAGCTCCTGCTGCTGTTGATCATGGCATGCTCCTTCACATGTACCAAGGCAGCCGCTGCCTCCTCCAACATCAATTCAACATCACTCCAGTGGTATCTGTTGAGAACTTGACTTGTTTCAAGCACAACTGACAGCTGCTGCTCCTCCTGCTGCTTCAGGAACTTTGTGGCCACTGCAGCTGGCCCCCTGGCTGATCCAGCTGACCGTGTTGTTGGTCCTGGTGCTGCTTCCATGGCAGACATGGTGGATGTGGTGGCGGGCGCCTTCATGGGGGAGCGGGCACGCGTGGCCAAGGCAGTGGCAGATCTCTCACACGGTGAGTGAGAAGTTTTGCCGCAAAGCTCTGCTGCCAGCAGCTCTGAAAGCTGTCTGCTTCAAATGCCTTAGCCCTGCAACCGGGCATGGGTTAATGCCCTTATAAGTTGCCAACCATCTACTAGTAGTAGATATCTGCAAGGTGCACTGCTGCCCGGCAGATGGGCCATCATGGTGTTACCTTATCCTCATGATGTGTTCTTGCATGGGGCCTGGCTGCATACTATCCAGCTCGGAGCTGGAAGCGGCCCATGTAGCCACGTGTAGCCACGTGTCAAAGCCATGATGCCCAGGGCCCATGTGGTGATAAAGTTTCATGGCCACCATAGTTGTGATGTGTACAATGTGCACTGGCCCAGTGCTTCAGTGAAGCACGGATGTGGCAAATCCTGTGACCTGTCAGCAATGTAACTGTCAGGCATCAGGTGTGTCACGGCCAGTTGGTCAGGGGATCTGCCACATCAGTGCTCACCTGACTAGCACTGCTGAATGATTCAGTCACAAGGTGATGATGTGGCACAGCATGCATAGTGTACCACACTGAATAGACAATGTCTGAAATCCCCGATGATGGCACATTACACGTTTGAGTGGTTTGGGAAACATAATGATGGCGCTGGACCGCTTTACACATGCTGCATTGTTTGTTATAGTCAATGATCAGTGCCTCAGAGCATCTAAGCAGGCTGGCCATGACAAGCACCGGTGGCTTGAGTGATCACTTTCAAAATGCAGACTGCTTAAGCTGGCTGTCAGTTATGAATGACAGCCAGCTGAAAGCAGTCTGCATTTCAGAAGGGCCGCATCTCTCACACTGGATTTTGACACAGAAGCTTCCAAAGCTTGAAGCAACAGTACATGCCTCAACGCCATTGAATGCACACATCACAGATCCCTCGTGACGGGATCTTCTTGGGTAACCTCAGGTGTGGCATATTTAAGTTGAAGCGTCTGAGCCACTACTGCTACTGCCACCGCCGCTGCTATGAATGTACCGGTGCAGGAGCTCCTGGTCCATCCAAGCAGGCTGCTTCGCTTGCTGCAGAGTGGGGCCGCCAGGAGGGGGAGGCAGCCCCAGCAGCTGAGGACTTGGATGTGCTGGAGTACTGCCTGAAGAACAGAACAAGGGGAGGACAGATCTAATCATCTGCAGTACATACTACTAGTACATGATGTGCACCAAGTGACTTTTACAGCCTTACCACCCCTCAATCTGGTGAGTGTGATTACCACCAACAACACAGCTAGTCGCAAGCTTGGGACAAGGTGACAAATATGGCCTTGAGACGCCTGTGGCTGACAGCTGTCATGCCAGCTTTGATTGATGCTGCAGTCTTCAGATATGACGGATTTCAGCTGCGATGGCTCCCCTGCAGCGGCTAAGGAGAGGCTGCTTCAAGAGCCAGCGGCCACCTGGTTACCCGGTAACGCCGGACTGATCATCAGGGCCTTGGGTGAATGGCATACTATGTGACAATTCTTGTCAAGTTGGGTTCTAAACAACCATTATGTCTTGGGGCCCAAGGCGCTGACAATCGGTCAGCTGCAGGTGTTACATAATGTAGCCAGTTGTCAACGCATCTGCAGGCTCATGCCATCAAGTTGTCCATTTTGCAGCAATTATAGGGTCTGGGGCTCGTGGGACCCTACTGGTTGACTGACAGTGTCTTTGGATGCATACTGCCAGCATAGCAGACGCTGTGTCCATTGGCAGGTTCTATGAGAGGGTCAGCTTGAGACAGTTGTAACCCAGTGTTTGGACGTCAACACACAGTGTTGTGTACACAGTAAACCAGGTCTACTGTATGTTGTCTTGTGTCTCAGCGTATAATTTGTAAACTGTGAATTGTCTTGTGACTGCAAACTAACCGTTGCGTCCCGAGGGTCGTTGACTCCCGAAGATGCTAACGTACGCACTTCTGAAGGCTGGGATTAGCAGGCAATATCACGGATCTGACATCATTATCAATCCTTCGCGGTGCGACCCTCCAAACAAACGCATGCGGCTTCCACAGGACTTGGGCGGGAAGAGCTTAACTCGAATACACTGAACTTGAAGTTCCAGAGCTATCATGGCATTCTTCGCTGTAGCAGTATTCAAAGGCCCACAATAGCATTGGCGAATTTCAGCATATTGATGCGATCGGTCAAATGAGATCGTTTGCCGCCTGTATCTAATAGAACCATCCCCATGCTGGCCAGATGACACAGCCCCTGAGCACTGGTCCTGCCACAGGACCAGCCGGGCTGGTCCTCTGAAAAGGACTTCGAGTAAATGGTCGCCAAGGCTTGTTCCAGACACAACTTTTGTAGGATCAAAATTAGACACACAGTGGGTGATTGGCGCATCGTGACAGCCATCACACAACAACTGCAATATTGCATCAATGCCCACCGCAATCAAGCCGACTGGGGCTGGCAGCATGAGGCTCTTGCTGCCGGCTCCAGTGGGCTGATGCCACCGCAATCATCATTTTGCAATTGACGTGACCCTGGTTGTGGTCCATTCCGCGCAGAAGCAATTACTAAAACAGCTGATGGCCAGAGGGGCCCTCAGAAGTTCCAATGTTGGTTCATTTTAGCATGTCCCTACTGCGCAGTACGCAGGCATGAAAGACACAGATCAACCACCTGATGTATGCATGCAGCTGTATGTGTATCAAATAACACATTAGATGTATACCTTGCATTCTGGAAGCTTGAGATGCACAACTAGTAGCTCTGGCAGAGCCCAGAGTCGGTATACCATTTAGCCTGACTGTACATATACCATGAGCCTACAATGTCACATTCTCATATGCTTGGCAACTGAGATGCTTGGCAGCTTCACTACACACCAATGCAACGCATTCACCACGTAGGAAATCTCCCCATGATCACCACACAACACCAGTCCAACTCTCAACACCAGCTCAACAGCGTTGATGCAGGCTGCTGCATCACCAATGCAGGGCGTGCGATTCCTGCCTGCTTGTCCTAAGCACTGGTAGGCATTGCTGCCAATGCTGATGACATTTGCTGCCACCACCCAGTGACCTGTCATGACTGATCAGCAGTCCGACAAATAGGAAGCTATCTGCCAGTGGTCCTGCACCTGGTCATTAAAGTGCTGTGGCTCCACAGGGGCCAGTCAACAACCTGTGATCAAACTGGAATCTACTCCCCACAGCAGGCCGCGTTGTAATCAATCTCAGCAGCATGCCAAACTCTGTGTGAAACTGCTACAGGACGCAGCCACAACCAGCGCTCATATTCCCTGTGCTCACACAGCATCAACTCAAAATTTACCACAAAGATGCGTGCTCAAAAGATGTGAAGAAAAAATTGATAGCGCTGGCTACAAAGGTACACTGTCAGAATGTTCTGGACAGCCCCAGTGGCATCGGGCTCAACATCATAGCATTGATTGTCCCTTTGCAGGCAACGCTTACCAGCAGTACCAGCCTAGGGAGGAGGGGCTTGAATGATTGACCACGCATGACCCACATCACAGCTGTAATCAGTGACTAGTGAAGTTTCACAGACACAGCTCCGTGCATCAACCTCCTCTCTTTGTTGTAAAGTACAGTGACCCTCCCTCACAGCATGACTCATCACCAGCACAGACCAGGGTCATGTGAAAGGCATGTATCTAGAGCCCATGAAACATTGGATGAGCTGACATATGGGCTGACACGCGCGGGGGCCATAATTTTCACCAGCACAGGCCAGGGGCATGTGATTTGAAACTATCAAACAACTTAAACTACAACAACATGTGCATCTGCAGCAGCATCAAGATCAGCAGGCGGAGTTGGAGGCTGCAAGGCGCTGCCGGAGTCCACCTTGTGCAACTTGTGCTTTGTCAACATGTTCCCACTGCCACTGCTGCTGCTGCTGCTGTCAATGCTGCTGCTGGTGGAGGTGGAGGTGATGATGACCTGGAGCCCCTCTTTCTGCAGCAGCTGGTCTACTGCTGCTGTGATTGTGTCGAGCACCTCTGGTGTTGACACACTCACTAAAGCTGCTGAGTCATCGACACATGCCCTGCCACTGCCAGCAGCAGCAGCAGCAGAGGGGTTGATGTCACCTGATGAAGCAAGCTGCTTGATAGGAGCGTATAGAGCACCACCGGAGGGAGCTATAACACTGCTGCAACTGCTGCTGCATGCCCTAATGGCAGCAGCAAGCCTGGCAAAACCCTCTTTCAGGGTTTCAGGGTCAACACTGACAAATGACACTCGGAAGAAGGGGCTGGGCGCCACATCATCATCAACCAACTGCTGCTGCTGCTGTGAGCCACTACAGCTGCACCGACTGCTGCAGCCACTCTGCTGCTGCTGCTGCTGATGGCAGCAGCGCTCCAGGCTGCTGAACTTCTTTCTGGCTGCTGCTTGCAGGTGTGTGACTGATATTAGATGACCTGGCACCACCATCACCTGGGCATCAGCAGCAGCCTCTATCAAGCTGCTGCTGTCTGCATTAGGGCCTGCATAACATCAACAATCATGCGGCGATATAACACATCAGCAGAACTGAACATAACACGATTTGGATCAAATGTGATGCCTGTGGCACACTTTAGAATACTACAAGACTTGCTACAGGCTGCCGAAGAAGGTAGTGAAAATATACACATTGACAGGACACCCTCAACCCTACCTGTCATTTTAAGCCACATGAACATGCCAGCCCTGGCCGGCTGCCACTCAGCAGCTCCTTGCAAATGATGTGCTGCTGCCGCTGCTGCCACTGCCGCATTGGTGGCATACCTCCGCTGCAGTTTTTTCACATACCCCTCAAACCCCTCACGGCCCCACTTGCTCAGCAGCTCATACACCATGACCTGTGAGGAACATGGGCAGCAGCAAGCGCAGCAATTAGAGCAGCATGACAGCAATTGCATTGGCTGTTGATGGCTAACAATCTTGCAGCTGGCCTGGACTTATGTGCAGAAAGAATCGAGTGCCTGAATCCATGGACCTAGTCAGATACCAGCATCTTATAACAGAAACTTGAGCATTGCCATACAGACTGCTGCAAGAAGCAGATTGTAAACAACTCATTAATTGATCATCATTCCCCAACATACACCATTCCCCAACATACTCCTAGAATGTTTTGCGTTCTGATCTGTCTCCTATTGTCTTTGCCCTTGTCGCACACCTGGCTGAGCATGTTGGCTCCGATGCTGATGCCGGATGTGTACAGACCAAACTTAGCAGCTACAGCAGGTGGTGCTGCCAGCCAGCCCAGCCTGAACCCAGGTCCCAGCAGCTTGGCCAGTGTGTCAATGCGAATCACACGGCCATCAACATCAAGAGACAGGAAACCAGCTGCAGGAGATGACAATGGACAACAAGCAGCAGCAGCAGCAGGTGTCAGGTGAGTAAAGACACCTGGAAGCCGCCTGGACTGTGCCAATGCGCGATACTGATGTAAGACACAACCAGCACTATGCAATAATATCAAGGCAAATGAGTCCGAAGAGCTCCTTCCCCCAGCTGCTTACGTCTGAGGTTGAGTCCCGGCACATCATCTGGTCCCTGTTGGTACTGCAGCCAGTAGTAGGCATCATCCTCAATGATCACCAGGTCCCACTTCCGAGCCAGCCGGTACACCTCAGCCATACGCTGCTGACTCATCACGCTGCCTGTGGGGTTCTGACCCGTGGGGATGGTGTACAAAACCCTCGGTAGAGGCAGGCCAGCAGCAGCACGCTCTGACAGCAGGGACTCCAGGTGTGAGGGGACCAGACCCTCAGAGTCCAGCTTCAGGGGCAGCAGCTCACACCTGCAGAAGCAGTAACAGCAGCGACGGATATGCATCAATGTGCTGACACACAAATGCACAGCCTGGCACTGCATCTCCACTCATCACTAGTGACAAAACATCTCAAGCTGCCCCTCATGGCAATAGGGAAAACTGCAAGTAGCTCATGCTGTCTCAAGCTAAGAGCCCTTACAAGCGCACGGGCCAGCTGACGGCAAAAGAAAATATCTAGCTCAACCCTTTTCCCTAAGAAAACACTGAACTGCATGGGAACACCCACCCCATAGGAAGCAAGTCCGCCTCCACAACATGTGCATATGTGTACTCCTCCAGCAGTACAGGGTCGCCAGGGTTCAGCAGCATGCGGCACAGGGAATCCAGGGCTGCTGAGCTTCCCTGTGTGATGACGATGTCCATGCCAATGGGTGCTGCTGGTGGTGGGCGGGTGGTAAGGAGGGTGGCTGGCTGGTGCAAGGATACCACCATGTCATGAGCCCAAGACACAAGAGGGGCATGGCCCTGAAGGCAGGGGAAGTTGAATAGTTGTACTTTATCAAGATGACAGATGATGAGATGTTTAGGTGATGGGTGTTTAGGTTATTCTTCCTGTGGCCATGCAGCACATGGTCTATTTTCCGGCTGGGTTGTCGCCCCAGTAGCTGCCTCTAGGTACTGTTGTAGTGTGATTTTGATGAAGGTCTGCCACCCAAGAAGCCCAGCGTGTAATGATGTGCGACAAAACCAGTTGAACGGCGCAAGTTGGCCAGCTGGCAATCAGAGCGCAGCACCAACATGGTGCTCTGAAGAACTTCTGCAGGGCCTGCCTGCTTATCATGCAGTGTGTTGTGGTTTCATCATCATAGCCGCTTTGCAAACTATCACGCAGACGGCACAACAAAGGGGTTGAATAAGCTTCATCAACTGATTGCGTACTGGTGGTGCAAGATGCCGTCCATACCTTGGGGTTCATGTTATACTGCTGTGCTGCTGCAACTATCCTGGGATCGCTGATTTCCAGCATGTCCTCAATTCCTGAAAGGGGCAAAACAAGCAAAACCAGCGAGTCTGAAGATCAGGAGTGCAGCATTCAGTCAGCCAGACCCACAATAATGCATCTGTCATGCACCTTCCTCTGAGCCAGCTGTCGTGATTGGCTGCCGGGCCCCTTGGACCCACCACTGCAATGGCATTCCTAGGCAGCAGCTGGGTTGCTGTCATGCCTGCCTTACCATAGCTGCTGCTGCTGTGGGACATTGGCTGCCAGTATCTGCTGCACAAGAAGGAGACAGTGCAAGCTGAACAAACTGACACCAGCAGGGTAGTCTGACCTCCTGCTGCACTGCTTCACCCCATGAAGTGATGTAACAGGGCTCCTGCAAAGGCTGGCTGCTGCTGCAACTACTGGACCCAACTTGTGCTGGATCCTGGCTTGCGATGCTATGCACAGCACAGATGCAGTCTGTACATGAGCATGAGCAAAGTGATGTGCTGGATCATGAGCCAGAGATAGTGTACAAGAGGAGGCATTGTTGAATGTGGATACTGCTGTGTGATTGTTGTGTTAGTTGTGTTACACTAAAAGTTACCTGGTGCTCCCACATCTGCCAGTCCACCGCTGAGAGATGTGAATGGAAAAGAGTCCGAGGGTGGCAGCCCGCCATGCATGCCAATCACGCCAGGGATTGCAGAGAATTTGGACACAATGCCTGCATGACAGCATATGCTGGTGTAATATGCGACCACCTGTGCAATCCTGAGAAAGGGCTGGTGATATTTGTGTTTGCAGAAGTGCTACAGACAGCAGAGTCGCCCTGCGGTGCAAGCATAAGCAAATTGGCCTCTCCAGGAGTCAGCAGGGACAGCCGACGCTGTCATACCAGGCTGAAGGCACTGCTCTTCTCTGTGCTATTGCTGCAAGCCCTTAACCGTCTCTGGACCTCTGATTAATTTATTAACAATCATGCTATGGCATTGCCGTGCTGTTTAAGTTGCCAACAGCTCTTGCTGCATCTCTGGCACAGCAGCCACAGCATCACTTGCTCATTCTGGCATGCGCGCACCATGGAGTGAAGGTAGCTGCTTCCTGCGGGCTTCTCGGCTCCACCTCTGTTCCCAATCAACCACAAAGCTAGATGCATCGGCAGTGCAGCCGGCAACCATTGCTACAAGCAGGTGCTGATGATGACTACCACACGATGGCGCTACGGCAATACGGATATGTGCACTAGAACCTGTCGCACGTGTGTGCCAGGCGATGGGCGCGTTCTCGAGAACACAGCGTTACAACTGACGCAATGTGGCAGACGTGTCGCTGACGTTGCATGCGGGAGGGGGAGGCAGGACGCCAGGCGGTGTGAATGCGTACAACAGAGACGTTAAAAATTACTTTGTGGCGTATCACAGTCTGCCAGATCTTCCATCTCAGAATTCAACAGCTGTCACGGTCATGCTAAACACCAGGCCACGTGAGCGCGTAAAGGGTAAGTAAATGCACGGCAGAGTAGCATCATACTTCCTTGTTGCTGCTTACAAGTGGCCCAGAGCATTTCTCCGATAACATCGTCGAGCGTTACGCTCTCCACCCTGCTGACTGGGAATACCGTACAAGCACTCAGTACCTGCCGCTAACGGTGGCTCACCAAGCCACAAAAGACTGTAGAACGCTTGACTGCGCACAAAAAATGCAGATATGTTGATAGCTGCATAACATGGTTTATAGAAGCTGATCAGGTGGAGTGTCTGCATCTTCGTACTGCCAGCACTGCCAAACAAGCCTTGTAGCGTCAAGACGGGCTCAACAGAGTGATAGCAACGTTCTCACATCAGAGAACGTGATCCAAATGAACTATACAGTGCATACCATGTCATCATGAGTGAGCACTGATGAATCACATGACATGCATGAGATTGCTGATGCTGAAGCATATGACATACGGTGACATGTACATGCAAATGACTTGCCAGCACAGTGACACCAACTGCCAGTACTTACTCTAGGCTAGAGTAAAAGCAGAAGACATTGTTTTTCTTTTCCTACTTCTTTTCCTAACAACGCCGTTAGTGCTTGAAGCAGCCGCTGCTTCAAAGAGTCTTTGGCAACACAGCACATGTAGATGAGCCTACATGTGAGAGTTTCAAAACAAAGAAAGCAGTTTGAGTCAGCCAGCAGCCAAAGCCAAAAGCAGGACTGCCTCCACATAAAAAAAGGCATTCCAGATTTGTACGCCCCCTCCCAAGACTGACTCACAGTCTGCCTTTGACTCAGTCCTGATCCGCTGCCGGCTGCAGTCTAAACCAACTTCAATCCTCCCTGGCAGAGGGCACCCTAGGGGGCCTGTCCAACTTCTGCCACTCCACAGACTCATGCATGACCTGCCAGCACCCACCTGAACCGCATGGGCTGCCGCACTAGTTAGCAAGGCGGACTCACCGAGGCAGGCTTGGACAGCCACTGTCCAATGTATGTGGCACATGACTGCACGGTTCTTCCACTCATTATAATGAGTGGGTTAATTAACCCACAAGGCGGCAGTAGTCTTCCACACAACCTGCCAGCCGCTGGCAGCCCTGAGGGCCTGGCAATGCCTTGGTGACTTGACGTCGGACGTGACCGTCAAGTGAGTGAGAGGTTCTCACTCAGTCTGACGCAGTCTCCACTTTGATCAGTGATTGTCCCACTTTGATGCTGCGCTTCAGATGGCTATTCCTAGTCTGCTGCTTGCAGCATACAGACCTGCCATGAAACTTTCCCGCAGGCTACAAACGAACCACAAGACTGCCTGTCCTTTACCAGGGTTACCACTTACTTTCCCGGCAGTTAACTTGAGAGGTTGCTCCTGCCAGCGGGTGGCTCCAGCTCTACTATTCTGCGGCAGAATTAACTCGGGTGGAGGCCAGCGCAGTCTTGTTCAAACAAGTCTTCGGAAGTCTGTAACCGCCACATGAGGGGACAGGGGGCAGGACCGTAGCTGCCCTGACCCTGGCGAGACCGGTGGGACTGTCTCTTAAAGACTGATAATTGCAGCTGGCACTGCCAGCCAACGGTTGGCTATGATTTACCCCTATTCAGGTCCCAGCAAGTACCTGCGAATGGCTGGTCGAAGCATGGCGGAGTTGCTCAGCAGGCCTCCGAATGCATCGAAACAGTGTTGCAGCGCAGTGCAGAGGATGGATATCCGCTGATCTGGCCGTTCAGCAAGCAGCAGGCTTCCACAGCGACCAGCAGTGTTCTGGGAGAATCGCCTCAATGTGTGGAGGAGATTCACGTACAGTTTGATATCAAGAGCCCGTGCTCTCGTTGAAGCACTGCCTCTGAGGAACTGAGCTCAGCCTCCGGCGCACGCAGTGCCACTGTAGTACAGGGACGTCCTGGGGCAGGGCTATGTTCCCATTCAGCACCCTGCTGATCCTAGGATCCATAAGTCTCCCTCGGGCTGCTTGCGTTGACAAAGAACCGTTATATCATTTCTGATAGACAAATAGCAACAGACACATTTGCAAGCAGTATGCTGATATCCATTGATGGCAAGATACGGCAGAGATGAAGTCATGCAACATTGCATGAGCTGGCAAATAAAGTGACGTGCAACTACTGTTCAATGTGCAGCTTCTACTACTGTTGTCATGCTTCTACTAGAAGTAGTACGCCCTTCTATCGTCTATCAGTTTCTAGCATTGCGCTATGGAGGCAAAGCCATGTGAAGGCAGTAGCCACGACTGCTTTCAAACGTAAAAGGCTCTGGCTGCTAGCCCTCAGACTGCTTTCAGTCTTGAAAATTCTCAAATATAGGCTTGTAATTACCCACACGTGCTGTGACAATGAGCTGATTGCTGCAGCAGCATATCCTAGACAAACGGAGCCCAAACACAAGCACCAGCAATGCGTACTACCCCAATCTGTGGCCACAGCATATGTAACAACATGTACAAGACGCCTACATTGAAGTTTATGTCCTCACACCGTTTGAGGACATAGCTATGATACCTAGAGTGCGCAGCAAACCCCACTCCCCCCAAACAAACAACAGAGACAACAGCTGTTGACAGCAGCAATACCTAGGCCAATTAAAGCATGACAGCAGACCAGCAGCAGTTCGGGTTAGGTCAAGCACACCTAGAACTCTTGGCTGACACTGCCGATTTTGGCCTTGCTCTTAGACGGCAGGAGAGTTTGATGGATGTTGGGCAGGACACCTCCACTAGCAATGGTGACATTGCCCAGCAGCTGCAAAAACAATACAGCAGTTGTGCACATGATGTCAGCAATCATGGAGAACTCCTTTCTACCCATCCGCGCTGGAATACAGGTCCAGCTGTGGATGGGGCCTACAAATACGTGCATGCAGGCAAGCAGGGAAGGCTGGTGATGCCAGGGGCACCCAGAGTCTGTTGCCATTGTTGAGCCATATGCCTTCATGGCACAGGGCCTGATTTGGGAGTGAGCCAAGCCACAACTGCAGGCGGAGGGCTTCTGAAATGAGGCATGCCACACTTTCAGCTGCCACACCTTTCGACCCAAAGTAACAACTGCCAACCGTAACACAGCATGGCTGCATCATTCTGATTACTCTGCCCAAAGAGGCTTGAACCTGCTCACCTTGCTCAGCTCTTCGTCATTCCTCACAGCTAGCTGTATGTGCCTGGGGACGATGCGGTTCTTCTTGTTATCGCGGGCGGCATTGCCAGCAAGCTCCAGCAGCTCAGCAGCAAGGTACTCTAGCACAGCTGCTAGGTACACAGGTGCACCAGCTCCGATGCGCTCGGCATACCTGCCCCAATCAAACAATAGGTATAGCAGTCAGCGCATCAAAACATCAGACGTTCTATCGGCCATAGAGGACTGTTGTTAGCAACCCAACCAAAGCCATGGACATCCAGGCGCGCTATGCTGCAGGTGTACCCCAATCACTTCAGTCATATTTCAGCACACCAATGGTGCAGTCACTAAGGGATCAACGGCACCAGGAATAGCAAGTACTGCCCATCGTTCACCGAGCACTGCTCCCACCTGCCCTTCTTCAGGTAGCGCGCCAAACGACCCACAGGAAACTGCAGTCCTGCCTTGGAAGACCTCGACACGGCCTTGCCCTTAGCCTTGCCAGCGGCCTTTCCACGTCCGGACATCTTGCCTGAGAATGTTGGGTTGTGACCTGAGGTGCAACTGTAAGACCGTGAAAGACACAGAATATCTGCGCCAGGTAAGGAGCAGGTACATATAGACACAGAAAAGGGCCGGATGTTAACAAGCTCATAACACGTTTGAAATTATAACGCCTGTTTCTCCAGGTTCGGACCGCTTTTCAACCTGTGTACCACGGTGATGATCGTGAGAATCCAAAAGTAATAGTAGGCAGTGTTGACGCGTGGCCTGACATTTCCGCCTGCCAGGTAGTAGCTGCTTAATTATGCCTTGATGTCTCCGGCCGAATGTGACAGCTGTGCAGGGACAGCCTCAACAAGGAACTAATTGTGGTCTCTGAGAGCAGTGTGGGCAATGCCAAAGGCGATCCACCGTGTTGCACGGCCCCCACTGGCTGACATTGGCAGTGCGACTACTTAGTGCATGTGTATACACAGTGCCATTACCATAATGGCCAGCCGGAAACTAGCAGCTTCTAGGAGGCGGATGCATGTCTTGGTCTTACGAGCGATCTGTTTGTCAAGTCAAAAGCAGTTCAGAGTATCTTTCTTGTGATGCCTTGGCCACAATGCAGCCATGGCAGTGGCAATGCTGTCTGAAGTGGACATAAAGTTACCTTGATGATAAATTGCTCAGTTTACCTACCACTGATCACAAGGTACCGCAGTATGCAACACTCTACATGCATGATGCTGCCGATTGAGCTGTTCACGAGGATCGGGCCTGCAACAAACCTTACAGAAGTCACCAGCTGGGACAATGGTGTCCCATCCCGCAGCACTTTCATCACCAAAGCCTTTGGATGTGGCACATTAACAAACAACATAAATGCCTGCCAGGGATTGCTTGAAACAAGGCCTTTACGCCTTCAAGCAGGACAACTTGTCCTGCAGTGCTCTGAGTCTACTGCATAAGCTTGCACAGCTCCCTACCATGCTTGATCCCTTTCTGCTGATCACCATGACCTCATCAGCAGACAGCTGCTGACCCTGAGCTGCTGTGGTGGCTGCTGACATCAGCGTTTGAACCTCTGACTCAGCCTTGTAGAGGGCCTGTGGCATAGACAACATGCACCCGAGTTGAGCTCATCAGGACCACCCAAGGTTGACAATGGAAGGATGCTCAGCAGCGCTCACCATGCCAATCACAGCGATTGACATGGGCAGGGTGACGAAATGCACTTGTGCACATACAGTCTGACAGTGCTGCTGCTGCTGCTGATGATGATGATGATGATGAGATGATGACGATGAAGAGGCAACCCTGCTCTTACTTGCTCCACTGCCCCCAGGCTTCCAGCTGCTGTTGTTGCCAGCTGCATCAGTCTCTGCAGCACAGCACTGCCACCACCATCACCAGGTCTGACAGCACCACCAGCCTGAAGGTTGCAGGCAGCCATGAACTCCTCAAGCTGAGTTAGCTCTGCTGCTATGCACTTCCAAGCCCAAGAGCAAGTACTGCTACTGCCATAGGCATTCCTGGGGCTGCTTGCTGCTGCTGCTGCTAGATTTTGGCTGTGGTGTTCTAGAAGCTGCTGGTAATCTGTTTCAAAGGCTGCAGATGCCTGCAGAGACAGACAGTCAACAGTCTTTTCAGTGATTGTGCAGTGCTAGCTTGGCTTTGAAGCAGTGCCATCTCATGCGATCTGGTAATCAAGCCTGCCACACAGGACTGTTGGCATGAAAAATGACAAAATTGGCTTCCAAGGGTGGACAGGGTTTCTCCTACATATTGCCACTCATAGCAAACATACAAATTGCCTTTCTGCTGCTGCGGCAGGCAATGTACTCAAATTAACGCCTGCATTATTATCCGCGCGAATTGCAAAGGGAGAAATCATCCAAGAACCCCTCCTGTACCATGCCAAGAGCCAAGGCCTCTGTGGAGTCCTTATAACCCAACTTATAATAGCAGTAGAGTGTTTACCTGTATGTCAGGCCTCTGATGCAGGTAGCCCTTGATGACTTCAATTGCTTCAGGCCTGGCCTCTGTGGCACTGACCCTCATGCTGGCTGGCAGCAGCTTGGGGATGCCTGTCTTGGCAAAGTTGTTGTACTGCAGGTGTGAGATGAGGCCTGCTGAGGCAGCATGACGGACCGGCCAATGCGGGGAGGACAGCAGAAACTGAAACAGCTCCTGCAGCAGCAGCAGCAGCAGCAGGGGTGACACTTGTGACAGTTGTGACAGTGGTACTAGCAGAGGCACTCAGCTGTTCTGGATGGTGAGGACGGGAACTGCCAGTCTAGCTGTAACTAAATAGTTTTAATGTGTGTAAGGAGTGGCCCTGTTGATGCCAAGTAGAAGTATCTGAATGATGCATTAGTGAACTCATCGCTCATGGCTGGCAAACAACTGCTGAACAGTTAAGGAGCTAGGCCCCAAAGGCAGCATCTTTCTCAACCAGCAATACAATGCATATACCAGCACAGTGTCTCATATCTTTTGCATTTGTTGGCAAGGGAGTTGCAATTGGTAACACTCACATTGAATGTGGCAAGCAAGGTTGGGAAGTGGGCGACAGATCTGCCTACCTCATGCCGTGAGTTCTCCCCTGGGATACGGAGCTTCCCAACGACTGATGCAAGGAGAAAAGCAAGGCCATCTTGCTGCTTTGATAAGGCTTGCATGACCTGCAGCAACCGATCCATACTATCTTGGGACACTTCGACATGTGCTGCTGCTGCCAAGACCTTCAAAGCTGCTGCATGTATTGCTGCTGCTGCTGCTGCTGGCAGAGTTGCTGCTGCTGGGGGACTGCCCTGTCCACTGCTGTGGCTGGTGGGGGCTGAACTGTCCAGACAGGTTAACGCTATGAGAACGTCAACTGCAAAGGCAGTGCAGCCTTGGACAAGGCTAGATGTGCCTGCAGGCATCACACACGTTGCAATCTGATTCGTTGTGGCAACCTATTGTGAGAAGTCTGCCCTGCAGACTCCTAAAGCACACCGAATTTTTAGCTTGCAGTGCAGGAGAGCACAACAAGGTTTAGATAAGGGAACCAGCATGAGGGCTTCAACCAATGCCAGCACTGTCAGCTGAGCCAGAGTCTGCTGCCTCACAATTGCACACTGTATCTGTTAGCCCAGAAGTCCCTTGCTGACCTGTTGCTTGATCAGCAGCTTGCTTGGCTGTCAACAACAATATGAGGGCTTGCATTGCTTCCAACTGCCAGGTCAGCTGGTGCAGTACAAGCAGCTGCTCAGTAGCTGCTGGGCCTGATAGACTTGACTGCTGCTGCTGCTGTTGTTGTTGTTGCCAGTGGTGTGTGTCTAGGAGCTCTAACACCTGAAGAGTGGCAACAGCACCAACAGCTTAAGTAGCCACTCAAGGCAGAAGGTTGGCTTGCAGGGCTTTGTTATCATGTAGCTCCAATTTCCGGGCATGCGCTGCACCAGTCATAACATAAGCTGACGAAGTAGAATAACAATATGCAACACATGAAAAGCAGGAGGAAGTAGGAGGGTGAATTCAAAAAGCAGCTGTGCCTGTACCTGTTGTGCTGTCAACCAGATCTGGTTCAAGCACTCATTCAGCTGTGACCCACTGACAGCTGCCGCAGAGGGCCACAGCTGCAGCAGCAGGCTGCACTGATGACTCAGCAATGAGCAACTGCTCGGATCCAGCCAGTCACTGCTGCCACAAGTACTGCCGCTGCTGCCACTGCTGGTGCTGGTGCTCATGAAAGGAGCTGCAGCAAGGATATGCTGGCTAACCCAAGTGGAGGCTGTTTCATCCCCCAAAGCCTGCGCACACACCAGCAGCAGGTACGGTCGCTGCTGCAGAACGCCATGCACTGCAACCACATATGATAAGGATTACACCAACATTACACCATTAGGCAAAGCGTGACGTGTTCCATGTGCTTCAACTTATTTGCTGCAAGTTCAGCTCCGCACAAGAGTGATTTCCCCAGCCCAGTGCAGCTTCTCACCTGTAGGACAACTACAAGAGTGCCGACTATTGACCCTGCCACTGCAGCTGCTGCTGGTGGGCCTGTTGCATCAAACCTGGGCACAGCACAGCATGCAGCAGCAGATGCCAGCAGGTCCAGGAGTCCTGCTAGCTGTTGTTGAGCTGCCTCACTGCTGCTGCAGGCAAGCACCTCTGCCAGCAGTTGCTGGGCAATGAATGACACCAGGGGATGCGCATCAAGAGCTGCAGCAGGAAAAGACCACAAACGGCAGCAAGGCTTTGCAGCAATCTCCTTATTCTGTGTGCTAGTATGTTGAAACAAACGTCACTGGGCTGGAGAAATGGTTTCGCTGAGGTTGTATGGAAGTGAACCAGCATTGCACGAACTTGCTTCCTTGGATAATGCTGGCAGGTTCAACCCCCCAGGGCTTGAAGTCAAACCTACCTGTGATAGTGAGCGCACCCATCAGTTCCTGCTGCTGTTGTGGCTGCTGGAGCTCCACACACCCAGCAACACACACGAGACAACACTGCAAGACGTGCTGCAACAGCGCACTACCCTCAGGCCCCCGAGACAGCATACTGCTGCACAGTGTACTGCCAGCTGTCCTGATCACCCACAGCAGCAGCTGCTGACAGCACTGCTGAGCAATACCTGCTTGCATGGTAGGCAGGTGCTGCATGAGATCTAGGACTGCCAGCAAATGTGCTCGCGTGAGCTGCTGCTGCTGCTGCTTGTCCGAGCTGTCTGGCACAGTGCAGAGTGAGCTCAAAAGGCAATCTAGCTTTGACTGTGTTGCTGTGGTGTCTTCAGGGCTGCACGAGAGGAGTACTGCTAAGCATGTTATCAAGCGGGGCTGCAGCTGCTCTTCCAAGAATTTGTGAGCATCAATATCAACCCTGCATTGTACAGCACACAGATGTGTCATCCAATGCCATTGAATTGAGACGGACAACAGCAACAGAGAAACAATGAGACATACACACTGATAGCAGTGTGCCCCTGACATCACCAAGTTGCACATCTCTTGCTTATCCTTGCGCACAACTGCTCTTCTAACCCACCTTTGGGCATATGCATACACTTCATTTACTGCTTCAATCAGCAGCTTGATAGCCTCCGCTGCCGCTGCTGCCGCTGAGCCAGCCACTGTCACAAGCCTCTGAGCATTTTGAAGCCAGAACCGTGCCAACACCTCCGACTTTTCTGGTGCTTGTGTGCTCTTGATGGCCAGCTGCAGTTGCTGCAGAGAGCACTGCAGTGCCAGATTCAGCCCCTGAGGTTGCAGAGTCAGCAGCCTGCACTCAGCTGGTGTTTCCAGCAACAGCTTGCATAGATTGCCCCAAGACAGATTCAGCACTGCCATGCTGCGAAGATCTTTGGGTACCAGAGTATTGCTTATTGGTCTGTGAAGCGGCTGCAATCCTGAGACAAATGCTGCTTGTGTCAGTGCTATTGTCAGCAGCTGCTGCACAGTCGCCTGCACTGCTGGCAGCAGGCTTCGCAGGTCTGCTTGCTGTTGCTGCGGCTGTGGCGGCGTTCCACTCGCAGATGCATCTTCTGCTGTTGCTGCTGCTGCTGCCTTCAGGCACTCTAACAGGTAGCTGCAGATCTGCTTGATGCTGGCTTTCACCTGATCTGCTGCTGCTGTATAGCTTCCTGCCGCCAGCAGCTGCATGGCCACTGTGGGGTCGCACAGCAGAGCAGTAGCTAGCTGCATGCTGCTGCTGCAGATCTGCTGAAGATTCTGCATTTGCTGCTGGCCCACAGTGCTGATAGAACTGCTGTCAGAAGCTGTGAATTGCTGCCAGGTCTGTTGTAACCTGGAGCAGAGAGCCTACAATAACAAAAAAGCAGAACCAGGTCTCATTCTGCGTCCATATCTGATCACCTCTGGTATGTTTCCTTGCACCCTTTACCAAAGCAACTGTGCACCCTTTCCAGTGAATCGCTATTCCTGGTCAAGCCCCACTCAGCAGCTCGCAGCAGCTGCAGTTGCCTAAGTAAACGCCCACTGCAGGCGACTGTTTCATACCAGGTCTGGGCTGAAGAGGGCTGTTGGGCTGAAGTGCCAGAGTTGAACGCTGGTGGGTGGAATTGCCAACATTGGCTTGCTCTATATTGGCTGCCAAGAGGTGTATAATCGTGCTGAGTGCCTGCAGCACTGCTCACCTCATAGCTTGGTGCATCGCTCATTGGTTCGGTATCATCGGAATCTTGCTGTAGAGCAAGCGCAATGTCCTGCAGACAGCGAGAGGACAGAAGACTTGTGCAAATGCACCAAAGCTTGGACACAGCAGCCACAAATGACGCGTAAGTTTCTTTCATGCCAACTGCGACACAAGAGCGTGTCCTGTGCCCACCCGCACGCCAAGGTGGTTGTTTGCCTAGCCATGTCTGCAAGGACTAGTGCAAATGCTAGGCTGCTTCAGTCTTATGATGTTTCCATCAACAACAACATTGAAAATGCCATGCAAATTACCCGAGCGAATAATAGCCCCTCTGACATCCAGGCATCTCCTGCAGATGCTGAGTTCATGTGCACAGAGCGTTGGACATGTTTGGGCCCAGGACAGCTGCCACTGTGCTGTTCTGTGCCAGCAGACGCTCCATCAGCTGCAAGCACTGATTTATCCTGTATATTGACGCCATATGGTGTGTTCAATAGTGGCGTTTGCGGCACGCGTCTGAGGCAGTTGGGCTCAAAATTGGAACAGCAATGCCCTTACCATGACTAGATGACCAGGGCTGCATGTGCGGCGATCATTCCGGTCTTGAGTTGCTGTAATACACACATAACAACAGGGATACCATGGATACGTCTATGTGGTCGAGGCAGACGCAAACTCTCCGATAATTACTGCAGCTGTAACCCCTTGCGGACAGGCAGATCAGAGGCCTTGTTGGCAGCCCACCTGCTGTAATGAATTGCTGAGAGCCGTCGCGTGTGGAACAACGCCAACGAGCGAGTAATATGGCATGCCAATCTCATTCAAAAAGCGAAGTAACATTTGCGGCAGTATTGTTGTATGTCCTGCTTATTTTTACATCGGTCGCAGAAGAAGTCATAGCAATGTTTTGTGCTCAACACAGATTGGAACATCACGTATGCTTGACTGATCTGATCCCGATGGCAGAGACCGTCTGGCTCGGATTAGCTGGCGAACTAGTTGATGATGAATCTTCTGTGGACTATTATGCAACAAAAGTGGGAGGTGCAGCCGTGTATCCTGGTCTTGCAGTACCAGCAGCAGCAGTCACAGGACTCCGGTGCAGTGTATGCGGCAGTGAACTGTGCTTGGTGATACAGGTGCGTGGAGCTCACCATCGTATCTAATACTTCTTAAAAATGCAGTGAAGTTGCACATGTGATCCCATGCGCTGGGAGCGGCACATTCGTTAGTCAACGCACGTCTGCTGCTGCTGCCGCAACCAATCCTAAACACACAGCAGGATGTTGCAGACCAGCCTTACACGTCTGGTCAGACGCACTTGTCCTTCCATTGCCTTGCTTATGATACTCGCAGGCATATGCTCCTCAGACAGACATATCCGACAGGACCATACTAGTGTTTGGCTGCACCAAACTTGGTTGTGGCAAGTCAGCAGGCTGTTGGAGAGCAGTTCGATGTCAGCTGCCAGCCGCACAGCAAAAAACAGCAATAGGGGGCAGTCATTCCTCTCCAGCACCCAACCAAGGCACACCCGCAGCATCCCCATGTGTTGATGGAGTTGCTGCAGCTGGTGACTGGGGAGATGCCGGGGACTGGGCAGCAGCGGCAGCAGCAGTGCCAGCAGAAGCAGACCCTTGGGCAGTAGCAGCTGCATCTGACTTCACTGCAGATAGCTCAGCAGTGACAACTCTGTCTGCCTGCAATGCCTTTGACTTCTCCGACCTGACAACTGCCCTGGCAGCTGCTGGGCAGCAATCAGCAGCAGCGGCAGCAGCAAAACAGAAACCTAGCAGCACAAGATTGACGCAGCAGCAGCCTAGTGAAGCAGCAGCAACAACAGCAGCAACAGTAGTATCTTGTAGGGGTGCAGCTGGTCCTGCACTGCCCGAGTTCTTCCTGTATGCTGAAGCAGAACCAGGTGTGTTGCAGGGTGTGGGGAGGTTGAAGGTGTCGCTGGCAACAAGTGGTCTGTTGTGACTGCCATGTATTGTGCCCAGGATTAGCTTACCAAATGCATCAGCGGTCATACTGTAGCAGTAGCACAACAGCAGGGCAACCTGCTCATTGCATGACAAATGTCAGTCTAGGCCTGGGTGCTGTTGGCTGTCAGCTGATGACCGTCACTGACAGGGGTCGCATTACAAGATGCGCTGCCAGCAGTGTGTATCATACACATACAGAACTTCAAGTTTCCCCTGGTGCTGATGGTTGTGCATGCTGTAGATGAATCAGCCACCAGGCCAATCAGCAACCAGGAGCTCCAGCACGTCCAGCAGCTCCTTTCACAGTATGAACAACAAGAGTCAGCAGCAGCAGCAGCAGCAGCAAATAGTGGCAGCACTACCAGCACTACCAGCACAACATATAACAGCAGCAAGTCAGCAGCTGCAGCAAACACCAGCAGTGCTGCTACTGCGGCCTCAACAACTACCAGCAGCAGCGAGGAAGGTGTTTCATGGGCTGGTGAGGTGTATGAGGAGGAGGATCTGAGGGGTGTGGAGCGGGGGTACCTGAAGTTCAGCAAGAGGTTGGCCCGCCAGCCAGAGCAGTGTGCCAGGTGAGGGGACAGTCCCTTACTTCTGAAGGGTTCATGATGAACCTCTTGCTGACTCAGCATCATGCTGAATAGTATCAGTCACAAGTAGTAGCTGTCAGTATTGGCAGCCTTCCGCACTTCAACTGTGGCTGAAGCAGTACACAAAGTGTGTGCATTCTCGATCAGTCGTATACAGAGACTTGCTTCATGAGCTGCACGTTGCTGTGGCATCTTGCTGTTACATGTATCAGCCCCTCGAGGGAGTTTGGTTGTCCTGGACATCAGATCACTTTCTTTGGAGTGTCTGAGCGCTTGCTGTCACAGCAGCCAGTGCCACCATGGCATGCTGTTGATGTTGCATGATGAGTTGTGACTGTCCTCCACTTTGAGAATGCTGCTCGTGACTGGTGCCACCCAGTGCATCTGGGTTTCTATCCGATAGCCTTTCTATCCATCTGAGAGGCATCCAGACAGCCTATGCTGGTGATGAAGGAAGCCTAGCACATACGCAATCATGAACAGCTGCTGGCAGCATCCGGGTCTACTAGGATGATCTAGACCCTCAAATTCGCTGGCATCACTGACGACCGTCTTGTGTTTGTTAATGCGCAGGTACTGTCTTAACGGCCAGGTCTTGTGGCCTAAAAGTCAACGGCCGCAGCCGTCAGCATGTCTCCAGTGTGGTGGTCCCAGGGTGTTTGAGCTTCAGCTGATGCCTGCACTGATTCAGATGACAATTGAGGCAGGGCAGATGCTACAGGAACAGGGGCTGCCAGTCAATCACCAAGGTGGGTGGAAAGATCACAGGACGAATATTTGCTCTCTTGGCCTGCTAGGTGGGTCAGTGACCCTGTAACATGCTTTGGGAAGGCCAAGTAATTCTGTGCTGCCCGTACTGGCTCTGTGTCTGCCAGACAGTGTCCACAGGCATTATAGCGTTGCACGGTTTCTGTATTGCTGGTTATAACTGCCTCTCAGCAGCATGGGTGAAAATGCATGGTGTGGTCCTGCATCATGGATGAACGGCTGCACGTCCACACAACATGCAGCACCTATCAAGCATAGATACTTTGCACCAGGCCACATGCCTTCGACCCACAACACACATTGAAATCTGCTGCTGTTGCTGCAGTCATTGATGCTCTAGCAAACTGGGACTGGTGCACAGTTGCAGTATTCACGTGTCAAGCAAGCTGCAGCAGCGTACGTCCAGTGGCCAGCTGCGGAAGCAGTGCGGAGCAACAATGTGATGCGTGCTTCGAGGAGATCATACTGATAAATGAGCAGGATTGCCACATGCCTCTGCCCCCTCCCATGCCAGGGATTCAAGCCACATCTGCTGGGCCAAGTATGGCACCTGCTCCGGCTGCTGATCCTGATGCAATGGAGCCAGATGATAGCGCAGAAGACTCTGAAGAAGAACTTGTTGAGCATGGTCGATAGCTAGAGCCATTCATCGTCTGCGGTTGGCCAGTGGCATTGTGATTGGTGGCGATAGCATCAATTGGCGCCCCGCACTGCAGGGCATGGTGACTGCTTAGCCCAGTATTTGTACACCTCTGAGAGTCCTGATGATGCAGACCAGCCCCCAGTCAATGCAAAACCTTGCTGGTACTTGCTGGGCAGCAGACCATGCCGGTGGCGTGTGTGAAGGTGGTTTGAAGGTGGCACAAGGTGATGTGGCTGTGCGCCACCAAGTTACTGCTATATAATTGAGCATGCAGCTGAGCACACAGTCCACTGCTCTTCTGCTCTATCTGTGTGTCAAGGCAAGCTGAGGGGACTGATCCATGCATCGGAGGCACTCTGGGAATTGACTCAACGCACTCCATCCTGATGGCACACCCACAGGCAGAATGTCAGGGCATGAAAGGGTGCATGCAGTGCTCAGTGGCCCTTCAATTATGCGCGTCACAGGATTTCACAGATTAGAAGGGAGCGGTGATAGTTTATGCATGTTATGCAGTTATGTCACTTGCTGAGGTGTCACGCAAGCCAACCGACGGAAGGCTGGTCGGTCATCATGATAGCCTCCCAGCATGATAATATGCTTGTAGTCAGAATTGTGTGTAAGATTTTGGCAGGTGTTATACCACTTGCGCTCCGCACCGCTTGCTTCAAAGTCCTTTAGTTGTAGAATCGCCGGCATGGAGCAGCAGGCACAACATCGTTTGCAAGTACTCGCACATCAGCTTAACCTGGTACGTTGCCGCACAGCTTTCTATGCAGTTCAGTGAGATTCACGAGTCGGATGACTGATGTACTTGGTTTACGCAGGGGAGCGATGCTGGGCAGGGCTTGAAGATGCAGGTAGGATTATGCAGCCTTTTTACTTATTAATGAAGCCTATGGATCTGGGTAACAGCGTCCAGCAGCCTAACTTGCTGTCGTCAGCAACTGCAGACCCTGCTCACTCAATGTTCTTTCATTCATGCAGAACTGCTCCGCTGGCGACTCTGCAGCATACCAACGCAGAAACTCTAGCCTTGATGATGTGGTCATTGTCGCCGCTCTTCGCACACCCCTGACCAAGGTATCAACAGCAAAACACCCATCATCCTTGATCACCCACATAACAGCCTTTGCCTTGTGTATCTTGGCGAGCTGTTCATGCAGTAGGCAGATCGTAGACTTGCTAAAAGATTTCATTTGACACAGTTGTCATTCTAACGTCTCGTGCCTTCTTGTGGGAGCAAAGATTCATACACCAATCTTGTGCGCTAAACAATTCTTTGTCACAACAGATGATTCCATAGTGTGGCGTCATTAGTCACTTTCTTTATTACTTGATTGGCTGTGACACAGGCCAAGCGTGGCGGTCTGAAGGACACAGATGCAGTAGACCTGTTGTCCACTGTGTTCAAGGCAGTGCTGGACAAGACCAAGATCAACCCACTGGACATTGGTGACATCGTGGTTGGCAGTGTGTTGGGCCCCAGCAGCCAGAGGGCAAATGAGGCAAGGATTGCCTCATTCTTCGCAGGAATACCAGAGGAGGTGCCTGTGCGCACAGTCAACAGGTTCGCGTCTGATACTCCACGTGGGGCGATGACACACAGTGCAATTGTAGCTTGCAGCAGCCACTGCAGCTTGAAGGAAAAGGTGCTAAAAAGGTTGCTGCCGGTTTGCAGACATCAGCACTGGCCATCAGCACTAGCAGAGTGTCATGCCTGTGATACACAGTCTTTGCATCATATACAACTGTATTCAGTTTATCTATGGCTGGCACGTTTGATTCGTTCCTCACGCTGACGACTTTCCGCTTGTATCCTTTTCAGGCAGTGTTCATCTGGCCTCCAAGCCATTGCAGACGTTGCAGCAGCCATCAAGGCAGGCTACTACACAGTTGGGCTTGCAGCAGGCGTTGAGACCATGTCTGCCAACCCCATGGCATGGGAGGGTGGCATCAATCCCCGCGTGGGAGACTTCCCCAAGGCTCAGGGGTGCCTGATGCCTATGGGAGTCACCAGTGAGAATGTAGCGGCAGCTTTTGGCGTCAACAGGTGAGGCCTGCAAGGTTTGAACCGTGTCACATCCTGTGGATGCATTTGATGCTGGCACTGTCTGAGCTGCACTTTGGGGAGGTGGATCTGCTGCTTTGTAGCACATCAGTCATGGTAATGCAAAGTCACATGATGTGCTGACACCGCTGTTTACTGACACATAGCTGCGGGCTGTTGCTGGTACACAGGGATGTCCAGGACAAGTTCGCTGCTGCCAGCCACCGGAAGGCTGCCGCTGCTGCTGCTGCTGGCAAGTTCAAGCAGGAGATTGTGCCAGTACACACCAAGGTAGTGGACCCAAAGACTGGAGCAGAACACAAGGTGAGCGATGCTGCTCAGCTGACACCCTCCAACAGCACTGCTGCTGGCTTTGGGGGGGGGGGGGAGCGAATATAAATGGAGCCATGCTGCTCATGGTTCAGGCTCCTCCTGATTACAAGAATGTTTGATCTACCTACAACCATCAGCATAATATCACTGCATCGATGTTTGCTAGCACCCCTTTGCAACATCACCTGCACAGATATGTAGGGCTGGCAGCTGCCTAACTTTTGCCCGTTCTGTGTGCAAGTCTGCTGCTGTCACTGCTGCTGCTGAAATGAACGTATCTTGCGCTTCACATTGCTCTGATCTGTGCAGGTGGTCATCTCAGAGGATGATGGCATCAGGCCTGGCACCACTCCTGCCAGCCTGGCAGGCCTGAAGACAGTGTTCAAGAAGGATGGAACAACCACAGCAGGGAACAGCAGCCAGGTGGGCAGGCTGTCAAAGTGAAACCCGTCTGTCCCGTCACTGACAGTTTATACCTATGTACACAAGTTTGTGGCTTGATCGTCTATCTCAACAAGTATCAACCGGCACTTGGTCTCAACAAGTACTGTACGGCCCTTAGAACAGCACATGGTGAGCAAGACGACAAGACGGCTGTCAGGCTGTGTAACACTGCTGCTGTTGCTCAGCATAGAGTTCATCAGTAGCTGCACCACAACATTGCGGCTATCACTGCTGCTTCATCTACTGCTCATGCAGGTCACCGATGGTGCTGCAGCATGTTTGATGATGACCCGTGGTGAAGCCATCAGCAGGGGCCTGCCCATCCTTGGCATCTTCAGAAGTTTTGCAGCAGTCGGAGTGGATCCCGCCATCATGGGCGTTGGACCAGCAGTAGCCATCCCAGCAGCAGTAGAAAAGGTGCGGCTGCTGGCATTGTAGCATACCTCTTTCCAGCAGCAGGTTGCAGAGGAATATGGCTTCCTAATCTGCCAGCATGGTGCAGTTGATGGCAGCACTAGCGATGCACGCTTTGTGGATGCATGTCTGCGTAGGTTTGGGGGACGGGGAGGAGCTGCAGGTTTGATCAAACCGCAGACCTGTGTTGTATGGTATGCACAGACTGTTAACCCCTTCAATGACCGGCTGTGTCTTGCAGGCTGGTTTGTCACTTGATGACATTGATGTGTACGAAATTAATGAAGCCTTTGCCAGCCAGGCCACTTACTGTGTAGCAAAGCTCGGATTGGATGAAAACAAGGTGGGTATTGTTGCAGTCTCTGTTACTCAAGCTGATATCTGCAGCACCAGTGCCCACATCAACAGTAGTTGCCAACTAGTAGCTTCGGCAGCCAATAATGTCCCAGGGATGCTGATCTCAGGTATGTGTTCTTGTACCTTCTGTATGTGTCATCGTCACGCGGCAGGCGCGTGGCCATCCGGTCCAGTGCAGCCAGCACATTGCAAATTCTCCTCTGGGCTTGGTGTCTGCTTGACACGTAGACAGAGATCGTCAGAGGGGCGAGGTTGCACGATCTGTTGGTGCTGTGTCTGCAGGTGAACCCCAATGGAGGTGCCATCGCTCTGGGCCACCCCCTCGGCTGCACAGGCGCCCGCATGACAGCCACTCTGCTACATGAAATGGGCAGGCGAGGCCCAGGCGCTCGCTTTGGTGTTGTGAGCATGTGCATCGGCAGCGGCATGGGAGCAGCTGCGGTGTTTGAGCAAGGCGGTGAGGTTGATGACTTGAGGAACGTGAAGACAGTGCCACGTCACAACCTGCTGTCACGTGATGCGGTTGTGTAGATTGTATGGTTTGTAAACAGGGCACTGTGTAGGCTGAAACGAGGTGTATGGTGTTTTCCCCCAGAAGACTTGGCTGGTACAGTAGCCAATTGTGGCATCAACATATTGTGCTGTTGTTTGTCTCAACACCTGTGATAATAGGCCTGCCAAAGGCTGTCTATTGTCTGAATAGCTGGTAGTAGCAGTCTGCCACAGCTTGAGACCTCGCGTCTGTGGAGGCACACTTGCACAAGCTGCCAGGTCACTTGTCATCTGACCACCTACTACTAGTTACTGATTAGTCAGGTAGTGATGACCATCACACGCTGTAAGTCTGATTGAGGCTCAGGAACACCCCCTCCTTACCGGAGGCTATCCCCGTATTTAGCCTGATATTGCCGGGCAGGTCACAGTCGCGTTGCACCCTGACGATCAACAGTGGACGCTTGAACCTGCTGGTTCTTCTTGCACGCCCCGTAGGTAGGTTGATTTAATAAATATTATTGAGCTCGGAAAGCACACATAAGCGGTGTATTCTTGTGTTAGGTGTGATCAGCCTGATTTGATGTCACGGTACTGCAGCGCAAAAGCGACAAAGCCTACACTTCACCAAAGACTGACAGAATGCAGTTCAATGCATATGCGAATATCACCTTCATCAGATGCGATTTGTGAGAATACCTGGGTGTTCCAAGTTGGAACTCTCAACACTGCCTGAAGTGACGATCCCTGGCAGATGATACTTGAACAAGTCTCATTGTATAATAAGCGTGGTTCTGTTTGGGTACTTCATCTGATCTGACCCTTTTTAGGCTCTATCGAGTAACCCACAAACAGTCGTGCTAGATTGGGAAGTAACAGCGCGACCAACACCCGAAGAACACTGTAGCCGGCGATCATCCATCTGACCGTGAAGATCACACACCGCAAGACACTATAAAGGCCTGCGATCTTACTGTGGCAGCTTTTGAAGGGGTTCCTTGCACACCTGCGGTGACGACATCTTCTGAGCAGCCTTTTTCGTTTCTAGCACCATGGCTGGAGGTGCCATTATATCCGGCCCAGGAGGCAGGTCCGCATCTTATAACAAGGGAAGGCTCACCCCTTACGTCCTGCTGGCATGCTTTGTGGGGGCTTGCACTGGCCTCGTCTTTGGGTAAGGAATGAGAGCCGCATAGACTATATAGCCATCTGAAGTAATGAATTGCAGACTGTAAACAGCTGTCAGCACAGCGATCGGCTCACTGTTGGTCCCACGAAAGGCATCAACAGGTTTGAGTACAGCTGCCTGCCGAGCAGCCTGCAATGCGCGTGATAACCAGTATTCTTTGCAATTGCCTGCAGGTATGACATCGGCATTGCCGGAGGAGTGATATCGTGAGTACCAACCTGTAGAGGGGTGTTCTAGTGACCATCGTCAGCTTATCGATGTTGGATGACATCGCTGCATGATTACATCAATACGTCACACAAAGGAGTTTGTTCAAGGCCATCTATGGAACCCAATGAGCCGCTCATTGGGCATCAGCAGATCTGCATCTAGAGGTCCCGCCAAAGTTGCGTTCTGCATATTTCAGGACGGCGATCAGCAGAACAGCCGTCATTCTATAGCTGCCAATAATTGTTTCTTCTGAAACGTACAAGAATGCTTCAGCTGCATGCTGCTACTGATCGTGACGCAGCAGGCAGGGCCGTCCCTGTCATGCGCATGACATGCACACTGCAGTGCATGCACACTGCAGTGCATAGTAAGACATGCTCAGACCCATGTTACCCAGGACAGCACTTTGCAACAGCACTTGAAGGCATTGATGGTAGCCTGTTGCTATGTCTCAGCTCCACGATAAGGGCCTGACCTGCAGTCGTGTGTTGTAATGATGCTCATCAGGTACCCCGACTTCCAGGCCCGTTTCTTCCCACAGGTCAGTAGCTAAAGCTGAGGCATTGCTGCATGGGTCAACCTGTGCCACCCTGCAACGGTGCAGTTATAACAGTGTGCATTGGCACTGACTCTTGACTACCAAAGTGGCATGCCAACAGAGCACGTGCATGTGACTGGCTAATGGAGTGTTCAGGCGTTCGTGGCACTGTCAGGACTGAAACCGTTACTGTTGTGAGCTGCATCAGGTACTTGAAGCCCATGATGAAGGCAATGCCTTCTGCAAGTACAGTGATTTCCGGTTGCAGTTTTTTGTCAGCGTACTCTTCCTTGCCGGCATTGTTGGTGCCTTGCTCGGTTCATTCACAGCAAAACGTCTGGGGCGCAAGCCAACAATGATGCTTGGTGGACTGTTCTTCTTGATTGGTGCTGTGCTGCTCGCACCAGCAGTCAGCGTAGGCATGCTCATTGCTGGACGCGTTGCTATGGGCCTTGGTGAGTCTGCTGTATAGCTGCCAGCCTGGCATGGAATCAACTGCGTTCTGAACCTGGTTTATATTATAACCTACAGCACCTGCCCTACCTGCAGCAGGAAGTGCCATCTACATCAAATAAATCATATGCTTTGATCCCATTAAGAAACAATAATTATTATTGATTATTGCAATCTGCTGGCTTCCTAAGGTCAGCACTACAGCTGGCAGTGCATCAAATGCTCAAAGTGGCCCCAGGATGTTGATAAATCTGTGTGCTGCCCATTGACAGGTGTTGGTATATGTGTCATGTGCGGGCCACTGTTCCTGTCTGAGCTGGCACCAGCCCACCTGAGAGGAGCCTTCAACACGCAGTTTCAGGTAAACAATGACATGCTGAGAAGCAGGGACTGAGAGTTTCTGGCAGAGACCAGTTTCTGGCAGTTTCTGGCAGGGACCAGTTGCAGGCCCCTACGTGACTCAGCTGAGGTGTCTGTATATCAAACCATCAATCAAGTCCTTATGGATGCATATTTTGTATGTCACATGAAGTACAAGCAGTGGTAGCACTGACCAGAAGGCCTTGTTCAAATCAGCGCCACAAGGCTTCTGTAATTGTGCGCCGTATTTCCAAAGTACAGAAGACAGTGACGTCATCACTGGCACCAGGATGGAGAACTTTCCTCCCTGATTCACTCAGCGTGGGATCACTGGCCACTGGCCACTTATATCCTCTTCAACCAGCTGCATTGCTGGCCCTGCACCTTGAGGGTTGTAACAGCAGCTGCAGACAGAGCCTATTCAGCCCTGAGCAGCTCAGGCGGTAATATGTCTGTGCTTGCCAACTTGAATGGCCAGCTCACGTGCTGTCCTGCAATTGTGATGATGCAGTTGTTTGTGACCATTGGCATTCTGGCTGCCCAGTGCATCAACTACGCCAACCAGCACTACTCGTGGGGCTGGAGGTTGAACCTTGGACTTGCTGGTGTGCCTGCTGTGCTTTTAATGGTTGGCGCTGCTTTGGTGCCTGAGACACCAGCACACATTGTTGAGAGAGGTAACATTGAGAAGGGCAGGCAGGTGCTGCAGAAGATCAGAGGAGTTGAAGGTGAGAGGGGCTGTGGTGAAATGACTGGTTGATGTAACCGCAATGCAGCTACAGGTCGCTGCCAATCAAGATTAGTCTGAAGTGGAAGCCTAGCTGCAGACAAAGCTTCTACACAATGCTCCATTGTTTCTTTAGTTGCCAGACGAGACTTAGCAAGTTACTGATGTATCAACAGCTGACACTGAGCAATTCCTGTGGTACTATTATTGATCCACAGATGTCAGTGCTGAGCTTGATGACATCATTGATGCCGCCCGTGAAGCCCACAACACGACGATCAACCCCTGGAGAGCTATCTTCTCAAAAAGATTTGCTCCTCAGTTGATCATCCTTGTCGCCCTGCAAATGTTCAACCAGCTGGATGGCATCAACTCAATCATGTTCTATGCGCCTCAGCTGTTTGACACCCTTGGCAGCGGCCAGTCTCAGGCCCTGCTGACACACCTCATCATTGGAGCTGTGAACGTGGTGACAACGTTTGTCGCTGTGTTCACTGTTGACAGCCTGGGCAGGACCTTTTGGATGATTGAGGCGTCTGCACACATGGCGGTGAGTGTGCCAACATTTAGAGGGTTCAGAGGGTTCAAAGGGTGGTACAACATGTCCAGCCTGTTGGCACCAGACCCTGGGGCCATGATCATCTGCCATAACGCCAGCAACTACACCACACCACACCACACCACACCACTGCACACCACACCACACCACACCATAGCATAGCATAGCATACCATAGCATAGCATACCATAGCATACCATAGCATACCATAGCATACCATAGCATACCATACAACTTAGCCCCTGAGGCACCCCAAACATTGGCTCATAGCCAACAGAGTCGCTTAAAGCTTCTGTTGTGCCTGCTGCTGCTGGTGGTGTAGGTCTGTGAGGTCCTGGTTGGTGTGATCATTGCCAAGATGATGGATCCAGTGACAGGGTCTCTCCCTCATGGTGCAACGGTTGGCCTCATTGTTGTGGTAAGCTGCAAGGCTCTCATACCTGTCTTAGTACGGACTACTAGATAAGCAATTTATAGCTGTTACAGATGTGTGAAATGAACATAATGCCTTGTGGTATTACTCTTTCCGCATACTTATCACTGCAACATGTCATCAACCAAGATTGCGCAGTATAGGCCAGTACAGTACCTGTATTGCATTCAATGCATGTGGCATGCCTGAGGTTGGGGTCCTGCTGCTGATATTCTGCATGCTGTGACTGCTATGCTTCAGGTGTGTGTCTTCATTGCTGGACACGCTTGGGGTTGGGGTCCCATGCCTTGGCTGGTCTGCTCAGAGGTCCAGCCCCTGCACACTCGTGCTGCCGGCACAGCTCTTGCAACAATGGTCAACTTCTTGCTGACATTCGTTATTGGGCAGTTCTTCCTCAGCATGTTGTGCTCCTGGCACTCTGGCGTCTTCTACTTCTTTGCTGGTAAGAGTTGACTTATTGTACATAGGAGACTCCTTGACATGCGTTTCTGACTCGTTGTTGCAGCAATAGCAGCTATCAGGAGGTCACCAGCACAGCAACATTAGTATTATTGAGCACCTGCTGTTTGTATACCCTGCAATGGGCTTTACAGAGTCTATATAGCAATATCAGCACAAGAAGGGGGTCCTGAAGTGATTGCTGCTATCATGACGCAGCACTTGCTCTGTTTGTCTGCTAATGCTTGCAGCCTGGCTGGTGTTCATGGGAGTGTTCACTTACTTCCTGGTTCCTGAGACCAAGGGAGTGCCCATTGAAGCCATTGAAGACAAATTCAGGGCTCACTGGTTCTGGGGCAAAATGATGATCAAGAGTGGTGACGGACTGGACAGCCCGGTTGCTGGGGCAAAGACTGGAGAGAGCTCAACCTTCAAACCATGAACCAGCTCCAGATCAACTGGTTGTGGAAGTCTTGGCCACACCTCCCTTACAAAGTATATTATACTTGTACTCAGCAGATCTGTCGCCGTTCCTGATCTGTATGGCATCTTAGTGAATTATTGAAAGACTTCTAGACTGTATGTTTCACACGAATCCATTGTGGTGTACATCACTTGGGCCTGTGCATGCAGTTATGCGCATGCAGCTTTTCCCTACCTGAGTTTGGTATAACAGCCTGTATTTGGATGGATTGTTTTGTGTCTTCTCAGCTCTGTTTGGGCTGCTGGGCCTAGGTGCTGCTCACTACACCCATGGGTGAGCTAATTCCCTTTCCCAGGCTGTGTAAATGATTTTTCTTCGGTAAACTCAACTGACATAGCCCAGGATCCTTGAGCCTCAGCTGCTGGCCAGCACATCATACTGGCAGTGCCTGAGAACTGATCATCCCCGGGGCCCCCAGGGCTCAGCGGCTGAGCTGGGTGGCCGTTACCGAGCAAGGCTTGCTAGGCAGGCAGGCATTGGCATCACAATGAGTGTGGATACTGGCCGTTGTGGTAACGAACTACTTCTGCAGTGATAACTGGGTTGCCACATGAAGTTGTTGTTGCGGTCAAGTTGAGGAATGATGATCAGCGTAAAGTGAACTCTACTGGCTTGTAGTTGCCAAGCTCTATATGAGTTAGGCTTATTCAGTGGCTTGGCACCCTGGTTGGAACTCCCATAGTATGCAGTACACTGCGTACACTGCCAGTGATGTGATTCGGCTCTATCCATTTTTGGAAAGCATTCAGATGTCAGTGGTATATGGCATTATGCTGTCTGTCATTGTGATCACATTGTGGTGTCTGAGAGATGTGCTGTACTGTACAAGGCTTGTGCCAATTGACATGCCATGTACAATGTCATGACAATCACATTGTTAACTGAGTTCATCGTGTAACCACAGCTGGACTGGCAGATGATCATCTCTAGATCTGCGAAACTTCAGCCAGGAAAAAGCAAGAAATGCTGTAATTCCGCGCGGAGCAGTTACTGACGTCGGACGGATGGCGCTGCTTTGCTGGATGGACTGCTGCACACCTGGCAAGTTGCTGGGCCGGCTGTTTGCAGACGTCGAAAAATCGACACAGCTTCCGCAATAGGGTAGATTCAACTTGCGGGCTGCTTCAGGCTCTGGCACTGCGGCATAGATCACCGATGCGGCGCGTTGCAGTGCGATCGCCGCAACGCATGCGCAGCATCATGCCGAATTGGCTGATTGTCATCGATGTGCTTTTCATGCATGTCAGATAAAGTATACAATATACTGCACATTGTTCTTATATTTTCCAATCCACCGGGGGTGCAGCACCATCACGGAGCTGTGTGCTACAGCAGCCAGCTTACTGGCAGTTGTGTATACTACCTGTGGTAACTGCCTCGACTTCAAGGAAGTGGCATGCAATGAGTTTGCCAGACTGAGACCACCGCCAGATGTTCCAACATCCAACATGGACAGCCAAGGCAGATACAGTCGTCACACCGGGGTGGCGGCCCCAACGCATGTCAGCGCATTTGCCACAGCATCTCAGCCTGCTGCAATCATCGCAAAAAAAATCTCATTTTTTTACATAGGCGCAGCAGAAAGCAACTCAGATGAGACAATATATCTCATCACTTCAGTGATTGATACCCCACCATTGGATGTAGCTTGCTAGACCTGCGCCGCTGTACTGATCAGTCATAGCAGCCACAGTATATACTATCCCGCTGCTATTACCTAATGCTGCATCACACAAGTGGTGCTACCCTCTTCTTCCGCCGGCTTCCCTTCCTCACTCCATACCACACAGAAACAGCCAGCATGAGCGCCCTTAGACACTCCACAATGGTAATGAACAGCACCATACCTGCCAAACAACACAAAGACACTATTCTTGTCTTAGCCATGACAGCTTCGCCTTGCACAATGCCCATCAATGCACAAAGAGCTACAAGCACATGCCCGCTGGTGATCATCACCTCGATTGACGTTGTCAACACCTCACAGAAGGGGTTCAGCCCAACAACATAAACCAACCAGACGATCTGCACCAAGGTGATACACCATATCTGTGGCTCAAAAACCCCTGCTGGTCCAATGCTGCCATACAGTGCACAGCAAACCCCAGCCAGCATTGCAAACAGTATATTGGCAACTAATAAAGGAGCCCTTCTGGCACCTGCCACCAGCCTAGCCTCATCCTGCGGGTCAGTTGTTCCTACACTGCCTGTCACATCCCAGAGTAAGACCCCATAACGGGCCATATAACATAGCCGCTGCTCTATCAGTGCATTTCCCAAATGCACCTGGCTCCCCAGCCCTTGCAGCAACCCACAAGATACCAAACACATAGTCAGCATGCCAACAGGTTCAAGAGTCGCTGCTACAGCTGCAGCTGCAGCAGGAACGCCGCTTTTGTTTCCCGTTTTGCTGGTAACCCTGGAAGCCCCTTGCCGTTGCTGCTGCTGTTGCTGCAAGGCTGATACATCCCAAGAGTCATATACATTCCCAGCCCCTCCTTTTACAGCGCCCTGCTGGATGCTACCTGCTGTAGACACAGCAGCCACAAACCCCTGAACTGGCTGAGCAAGTGCTGTCAGTTCAGGAGGATCTAGAGGCAGTGGCCGAGGCTGGATGACGGCATCTGGCCGCATCCGCTGCTGTCGTAGCTGCTTGCGGACTTTTGCTCGCTTCCGTGCCTCTCGCTGTTCCCTAAGCACCTCCTGCTGCTGCAGCCGCTCCACGTCCTCATCTACTGTGCTGTTTGGGAGTTCATAAGCTTCAGCTAGCGGTCTGCTGTTGCTGTCACAACCCAGCTCAGAGAGGGAGTCCATTTGGCCCTGCTGCTCATACTGCTGCTGTGTGTGACTTGCTAACCTTTCTGCTGGCAGCTCATTCACTACATTCATAGCTTCAGCTTTTGATACTGGTCCTGCATTCACGGCTGATATCATCCCTTCCAACTGCTCTTGCTGCTGTGAGGACCAGGACCTTCCACTGACCGACAGGTAGGCTTTGCTCCTGCTGAAAGCCTGCAACCGCTGCTGATACTCCTGCAATGTTGAAGCAACTGCCTCTAGCAGAGTACCACTGCCTGTTCTGCTGCTACTGTTTAACTCAGCATCTGCAGCAGCCTCATGATCACCTGGAACTAAAGTTGATGCTGCTTCTGCTATGGGATATCCAGCAGTATGCTGCTGGATATAAGCTCGCTGGCCACTGTGAGACCCACTATGTCTCACTACTGTCACCACCTCGCCGGGGTATTCCTGCTGCAACATGCTTACATCCTTCAAATTGCATCCGCGCTGCTGCTGCTGCTGCTGCTGCCTAAGTACGTTGCTATATCTGGTTTGCTGCTTGCCCCCATCCAGAGTCAGAAGCTCAACTTCACTACTTGTGGCTGCTGCTGCTTGTCCTGCTGCAGGGCCCAACACTGAAGCTGGTAACAATGCAGTCTGTGCAGTTGTGAGCACCTTGTGCAACACCCAGACATACAGAAATCCTGCTATGACACCAACACTGACCACGCCACCAAATACCATCCAAAATTGCTGTTTGGCTGCAATGAGGTGCCCCACCCAATGCAACAGTGCGGGCAATGTCAGCAGCAGAGCTGTTATGACCAGCAAGGGAAACTGCACACTTGCAGGAGCTATTCTAATAACTCTGTTACTCTTCATAGGACCCTTCCTACTGCTGCTTCCTGGAAGCACAGACATCAGCATGTGGATCAGCACACCAGCAATGAGCAAGCAAACGGACACCTGACAACAGCTGATCAAACCATTCCAGGCGGCAAATGCAAGACCCTGTAAGTTGGGGGGGAAGTTCACAACGAGAGGCAGCTGTGGGGCAGCTGCCCGAATGGGTAATCCCAGCTGCTGCAGCTGGATCTGCTGTGTTGTGCTGCTGGAGACATCGTAAACTCTCATGAGTGCACTGCTGTTTTGTATGTCGGCCAGCCAGCTGTCCAGCTGTGTTCCGTCAGGTGATGCAGGTGTCCAAGTGGTGTCAACTGGTGGCGGAACAACAGCCAACAACTGCACCCAGCCCTTGTTGAGCGCCTACATACAAAACAAGGCAGCACGGAGTTGCTTTCAAATTCAGCCACCATGTGCCTGTGTACTACAGAGTGACATGCCATACTGCATACAGTTGAGCTAGTGTTCTGCTTGTGTCGGTTGTTGTTCTTTCTAACTTCTAAGCCAAGTTGGTTTCCGAATGGTTTGAAAGCATGTCCTGCTTGTGTCAGTTGTTGTACTTCCTAATTTGACAACCGTGTTGGGTCCGGATAATTTGTTTACATGAATTTCAAAAGATATAGCGCATCTTACCTGTACAGCTGTCAGAGGGAACCAATCCAGCAGCGCCCAACTCAATCGTCCTGCAGCAGCAGCAAAGCTACCAGAAAACCCCTCACTGCCACTTGCTCTGCTTATGCCAGCAGATGCTGCGAGGATCTGCAGATGGGTGAGTGTACGGATGAGAGATGGGGCACAGGAGGCAAGGGGAGTGCCTGCAGAGGATGCAATTGCGGCACTTTTTTCATGCATGGGCGTCAGAAGGTGAGTTGTGCTTGGAAAACATGTGGGGAGAGGTTTAGGGGACTGCTTCTTGGAAACAACTTCCAGCTATGCAGCTGTAGGGATGGACACAGCCTCAACATGGTGCGTTGCACACGAACATGCCAAACCAGCAGTACTGCATGCGAGACTGCATAGCACTGCTGTCTGGTGCTCAAGCATCATATCCAAGCAGTTTGACAGGGCATCTGCCTGAAACAGCTGGACAAGTACCCTACCAGGAATTGCAAATATGGCGATGGTGCAAGCAAACCCTGAGACACCTAAGGCTACTGGCAAGATGGTGTGAGCAGCTGTAGCATACAGTGGGAGGATCTGCTGTAGCCCAGGTGTTTGAACCTCCAGCACACTGGTGGCACTGCCCCCCACATACGTGCCGCTGATGAAACTGCCATCCTGCAAACAAGCAGTGCTGCTACTGTTGCGTCTGTAGCATGCATCACTGGCACAAGTGTTTGCACAGTACTTTGCCATGCTGCTGCAGACCGCCAGCCATAGGCAGATAAACCCAATCAGGCCTGGATGTTGTCGCTTTGATCCAACACCTCAGCCCAATTGATAGTGTATCAAGATGGCCAATTCAGGGTGAAGGTTCCTGACAGTGTGTTATACTGTAGGTCTACCAACAAGAAAATGCTGGATGATGCAGTCCTGCAAATATGCACATCACAACACAAATGCTTTCAAAACCCACAACAGCATCCAAGCAACTGTAGCATGCTTACCTGCAACTGCAGCGCGGCAGTCTTCTCTGCCATTCCTTCACAGAACAGCACAAAGCTGGAATCATTTGTTCTGACAATGCTGCTGATGCCGCTGATGTTGTTCAGCATGAAATGGCTCAGATCGAAGCCAGAGATCCCACGACCAAAGTCAGCTTCAACTGTGAATGTGCTGTTCGTGAGTGTTGGTGCTGTCAGCGATAGCAAAGAGCCCTGAATGGCAGGCCAGCACAAGAAGCATAGGTAACTGGTCAGAGAGGATGGATTGTTGATGAGTCATCAACACCGACATAAGCAAGTAGAGTTTTGGTTTTGTCAAAGTCACCAATATAGCAGAATGCTCAGCCCCCCCCCCCTTGTTGCACTTGCTGGTGTTTGAAGCCACTGGCAAGAGATAGACAGCTAGTTGCTGTGCTGTGTGTTGGCCCAACCCCGCAGCTGCTGGTGCTGCATTTCCACAATGCCAGTCATTCATCAAGAGTGTTGAACTCTCACCCTGGGCGCTCCTGCGTAAATTGGCACAGAGATGTTTGCTGCTGTGCCATCCATGCTGCATGGGTCTGCTGTCAGCTCAAGTTCCAATGACGAGGCCACTAGTGTTGACCCAACCTTTGGAAGCTTGATGCTTATCCTGCCCACACCCTCAGCCTCTGAACTTTCCAAACTGTCTGCTGCTACCTCTGCAGGCGGTTCAACAGTAAGGAGGCAGCTGTATGCTGGCCCGCATGCCGTGGCGTTCAGCAGCTGCCAGAGCTGCAGCGCTGCTGACGGCTGGATCAGTTGCAGCACTATTGGTATGTAAGTATGTGTGGATTGTATAGAATCAGGAACGAACATACGAAATGCTGGTCTAGGTGTGCAACCAGCGCGGTATGCTGGCAGAGACCTTGCAGCTGGAGCCGCAGTCCCTGTCACTGTGGCTGCTGCTGCAGCTGTCTGGCTTTTGTAAAGCAGAACCTGCTGCTGCAGAAGGTGCCTGCCTGCTCCTGCAGTGGATGCTGTGATTGTGCTGCATGACAAGACTGCTGGCGAAACACAAGCACTGCCAGCTGCTGCATCCGCTGATTTTATGCCTCTTAATGCGTCAATGGCCGTCGCTGCAGTGGGTTCATTGTTGGCTGGAGTATGATATGCGTGCGAAGTGCCTATCTGGCCTCTGTGGCTGATTCCCAATTTTCCAGTGGCACTAACATTACTGCTGTGCTGAGTGTGACAATGTGGCAGCCTGGCTGCTCCTGAGTCCTGGTTACTCAGGTGAAACAGCAGCAGCCCTGTAAGCAGTGATGCATACCAATGGATGCTGCGCCTAACAGCCATGTTAGCCGTGGTATGGAGCTTCACGCTCCAAAGAGCGCCATAATCAGCACATGTGCTAGCTAACACACATGCCTCATTCTATTCGCTCATTTACATTTTTTTATCTGGTATCTACATGACTATACAACGGCATCATGCGCTGTGCATCCAAGCAACGTGGCTGTACAATTGTCCCAGAAGTCAACCAAGGCAAACAACGCCGCAACAAGGATTAGCTGTGCATCATGCACGAGCTACGTGCACCACATGCAGTCACTCGTTTGCCGCAGAGGGTTCCTAAGAGCTGTTACAGGCGTCAGGCGTGTCACTGTCGAGGTCAGGCTATGCGCAGCAGTGATGCAGGCGCCACTTAAGCTGCACAATCACCCAGCACTGCCCAACCACAGTATTTCGCTTCCAGAGCTCGCACACAAAGCATCACCGCCAAAGCAGGGGCTGTCAGTAACAGTGCTCACATGGCTGTTGAGATGTGAATGCTGCAATGATATTCACTTCAGTGCTGCAATGATCTCCACCTCATAAGCTGCTTCTTTAACAGCATATGTACAGCTGCTGCCGCTCAACAGTGCTCCTAGTCCTCTTTCACAAAGCGATTTTTGCGAGCTCCCGTTGCCAGTCTCTGCAAATAACAGCAGTGGCAGAGCAAGCATGCCTGTTACATTCTGATCTTATAGCTCTACCTCTTCATACCGGTGTTGTGCAACCGTTGAGCCACAAATGCTTACAGTGGATGTGTCACTCGGCACCACCTTGCATGCTGATATCTGTCTGCAACATTGGAAAGTCGCTGTCAGCCTGACCGCTGTCCACAGCTACAGCTGTGGTGCCAACTGTCACAAAAACTCCACATATGGCCATGTGATGCCACAGACAACTGTGCAGCCAGCAGTCCACGCGCCAGAAGCAGGCCTTACCGCGATGATCTGGCTGAATGCCTTTGGCTTGGTAAGGTACTGGATGTATGTGCTGGCAATGCCTCCTGTCAATGTGCTGGACTTGGGTGGAACCTCCCGGATGCGTGGCACCAGGTAAGCAGCCACATCTCCTGGCTCCTCAGCTGTAGAAGCACGTGGCAGACAAAACAACAGCGCGACGTGTTGCAGCAAACCACACTAAGCTGACTGATGACTAGTGAATAAGACAACAGCTGACCAGGCCGCATCTTCAGTAAACGCCACTGCAAACCAATGGCCATATGCATGATAAGTGCTTGCTGCTTCAAAGTGCTGGTTATTGAGTGCTTGCTGTTTGATTTACACTATTTGCTGCAAACATTGCACAGTTGGTGGAAGTGAAAGCTGCTACTACCCACCTAAGCAGTTGATGAAGAACTTGGCTGTTGGTGTGTTGGCTCCACTCATAAGCAATTCAGTGGTAACCATGCCCGGTGACAAGTTGTGAACGCCCACATTGTTGATCTTGGCCATTTTCAATTCAGCTTCTAGAGATTTGCCAAGCTGTGAGCATACACAGACAGCGATAGCATTAGCAGTGTCAACAACACCAATTTGCTCAAGTCTTTGGTGTTTTCAAACTGTGCACCATGTGTCGATTGGCAGCTTTGAAGCACTGGCACGGTGTAGTCTTGTCAAAGAGGACAAGGCTGCAATAAAGCAAGCAGCACCTGTGCAAACAGTCCAAGAGGCAGTAGCCAGCACAGCAACTACATGAAGACCCTGGTAGCTGCTTAGCAGGCTTTACCCAAGAAGCTTCTCCCATTGACAACAGCGTCAAAAGTGTACAAACAGCCGAGGGTGGTGCTTGGAAACATCACAAAGGCAGTGCCTTGAACAATACGGATATGAGCCTACATGCCATGTGCTAGCACTGGTCCCAAAATCATGCAGCCGAATCACCTGTTGCAGGCTGCGCTTTGTTGCCCCATATGCTGCAAAACGAGGAGTGGCATTCCCGTCTGCCCCAGCGCCATCCATGTTGAACACATGACCACCAGCGGGCTGATCCTTCATGCGGCTGATGGCCTGCAGTCAGACAGCAACAACATCAGACGGTTGCTTTGCTCTGTTGAGACTGACTCTGTGAGGGCGCTGGTAGGGTTGTCAAGCAACAAGCACCAGAAAAATACAACAGATGCATCATGGACACACATGCTGATGCCCAAGATAAACTATGAACGAGAAGCTTGCAAGGCGTACACTTTCCAGCACAGCAGGCCCTGATGATAATGATGACATCAAATGCTTGTAACAGGTTATGTAGCATGCTGGGGGACGATCCATACAGCAGCCAGAGCTGTATGTGGCAAGCTTATCCTACTGCAGGGTTTGCTCGTCAATGCAGTTCAAAGCTTGATGTGAAGCATGACCACTCGAGTTGTACTAAATCTTAAACGCCCACCTCCTTACAGCACAGCATGACCCCAAGGATATTTGTGTCAACGATTGCTTCTAGGTCCTCGTCATCACTTTCAAGCAGTGGTCCGTATTTGTATGCATTAGTTCCAGCATTATTAATCCTGCAGGGACACACGATTGCACCATGCCCACAGGCTGGCCTTCACATGTGGTGGAGACACTGCAAATGCTGCAGATGCCACTGGCACAAAAGCACTGTGAGCATGTGACCTTGATGGACAATGGGATTGCATTGCATCTAAACCTCACACACAGACTTCCAAAGGTGTCAGGATGACAGTGGACTTTGCAGCAGATGGCCAAAGCATTGTCTGGAATCCAGCATGGGCAGATTAGGTGGATGGGCAACTTTCGTGCAGCCGCTGTGTGTGATGTGATGCTTACCACAGGTCAATGCTCCCCAGCTGCTCTTGTGCATAGTCAGCGAGTGCTTTTACTTGGTCAGCTTTAGACACATTGCAGCCCTTTCCCTGCAAACCGCGGTTGATAGCAAGCAAAAACAATGCAACAGCACCACAGCATTGGGCATCTGTTGTTGTGAATGCATTGCGGGGTGTCTGTGGGGAGCCAGGCGAATACTATATGTGCCAAACTACCGTCACGGTTGCTGCAGGTGCTGTGCACATTCTGTGATCACCTCCAAGGACATACATAGACCAACTGGATGCAAAGCGTTGTTGCATAAAGTTCTTGTGTGAGGATTACTAGAGATGTGGAGGCGACAGGCACTCCCTTGCAGCAGCCATGCACACCGGTCCTGCCGATGAGAACCAAATGCATAAGAGAAGCGGATACATAACAAGATGGCGGCTGTATTACAAGGGCCATGAGGCACAGGAAACATGCAATGACGGCAAAGTTCCATGACAAGTTACGGCCTGGTCAACTCACCACTACCCGTTTCTTGCCAAACTTCTTCTGTAGCTCCTGCACAACTTGTTGCACCTGATCATCTGCATTGACACAGCAGAAGACACCAACAGCATTCATAGTGCAGATTCTTGCAAGGTAGTCTGGACAATGTCATAGAACACAAGAAGCTCATACAACCTGAGATATTCACAAACCAACCCACAAGAACCCATACTACTGTTGGGTTTTTCGTTGCCATTCTTCCACATCAATCATAGCGTTTCTCAAGCGGTTGGAGATCATCTGTAAGCTGTAGTGCCTGCTGTCCAGGTTGCTGCAACTTCAGCAGCTTCACCTACCACTCCTAGAGCAGATGATCACATTATCTCCTGCTTCAAGAAAGTCTTCTGCCAGGGCACGCCCGACGCCTGCAGGATGCAATCAGGCGGCAAATGAGCCTCAGGCAGACTGACAAGCTTGTGGCTGCATGCAACCAATACCTTCAGGCAGCAAACCAAAGATCCTCCACAGCATACTGGAACTGACAACAGCACTGCAGCTGAGCATAGGAGTTTCTTTTGCCACTTTGGACGTTGGCATGATATCAGCAGTTTTCTGCATGACCCCATTTTCCATTCAGCCTAGTGATAAACTCCCTGAGGGTTGAGGACACACTGCTGTAGCTTGCTGTGCGCTGCTGCAAGCTTACTACTGCAGCCTTGGTACATTTGCTGACATTGCAGCAGCCTCTGCCTGTCCAATCGGCTAGCAGAACCGATCACGTGATTGTTTTGATATTGTTGATTTACCTTTGGTCGACCCTGTGATAAGGACATTATAGGGAGGTGCCAGTACAGTTTTACTGCCTACTGTGGTGGCCACTGCTTGCACCTTGACATGCATACGGCGGATGACTGCAAATCGAACACTATACGTTACAAAGTCGATCCTCACAGTGATCAGTGCCACGTAGGTGGTGAACAGTGTACCTGGGGGTCTTTGCTGTCTTTGTCTCTGGCACTGAGCAATACTTCTGCCAGATGTGCTTGCATGGAGTGCCTGCATCTAAGATTCTATTGTACCTATCTCCAGGGCAAACGGAGTGCAAATAGCCAGTTGACAGAATCAACACCGGTGGAGATACTTGCCGGCAATTTGGTGCTCAAAGGGGAGAAATGCAACATGTAACAACAACATGCTCAATTGCATAATGGGGCAGAGTATATTAAGTATCTATGTTGTCACTTGCACAGGTGACTTGGCACCCTCGGAGACCAGGTCGCACATGTCGCACATTCCAGTTTGATGTCTCCTCCATGAGGTGCATATGCATCTTCCATTGATTGTCATAGCGCTGACCTTTTGGTTGCCATTCCTTCTGTCGCTGAGCGCAGCAATCTTCACAGACTTCCGATGGCACAGATGTTGAGAGGAATCGTGCAGCAAAGGTCATATACTGCACGACCAGGACAGTCTCCCCATGCCTACACTATGTCGCGGCATGCCAGCAGGTGCGTCCTGGTGCACCTGCCATGCCTTCAGCCAGCAACAGCCTGACAGATCGAAAAATGGAAGGGCGACCAGTCGCACATTCATGCTTCTGAGCGCCTTGCAACAAATTCTGAGCAACCATAGTCGTCATGCCTGCTGCATGCATACAATACCTCGCCAACCATCCCAGCTAGCCTTCACCACAAAGTAACCACTGCTGGCTGGGCCACACACATGGGTCTCGCTTTGCAGCAGATTTATCAAAACTTGTAGTATACAACTTGATAAACCAGTCTATGATTGTTCTGCAGGAATGTGGAGCCTGTGCCAGAGCCCCAGCAGCCTGGTAGCATGTTGGCAGCAGCAGTGCTAGCAGCTGCTATGTTTACGTCACAAGTGCAGCCAGCAGCAGCAGCAGATACAGCAGCACCAAACGCAGCTGTACCAACTGTATACTTTGGTAACGGATGTTTTTGGGTGGGTGCAGCTGCTTGAAGCCTATGTCATGTACTTATTTTGTCACTGCTATGAGGTTTTGTCTCTGCTATGAGGTATAATTTGCTGAACAAACTGCATGGTTCAAAGCGTCCGTCCATGCACGGTTCAGCATCCCAGCAGTGCTCTTTGCAAACAGCTAAGCATCCTACAACTCCTGCAACAACAGAGGCGGTCAGCACCTGCTAGCGGTGCCTGCTGTTGTGCAAAGCATCAACAACGTGTCTGCAGGGACGCCAAAAGGATTTTGTTGACACAGAGAAGGCCTTGGGGCGCACAGACCCTGCATCAATCAGCTCACTTGTGGGGTATGCTGGCGGCCAGCAAACAGGGCCAGATGGAAAGGTGAGATGAGCGGAGGATCAGCAGGCAGGATGACCAGATTGAAAGGATGCGTGGCTGTGTTGTTGCTTCCTCACGCATTTCCGTGCTAGCATCCTGGTGTAGCAGACATGCTGCCAGCAATAGGCGCATTGCATTTCAGGCGCTATCACAACAGGAGGCAGTCCTGAGCAGTAGGTGTTAATCAACCCTCCTGTGACCATTAGCAGGCGTTTCTGATGTTGAGGTCAGGTAACCCGCCTTCAAATTCGTCTGACGGTGTGATGCTCATTCCAATCATTGTGCTGTCACCACTGGCTTGTCCATTGTTGACAGTTCTCTGTGCTTTCTTTTGCATGCTTCAGGTGTGCTACTATTACAATGGTGACCCCCGTACAATATACGAGCGGTTGGGTCATGCTGAAGTGGTGCAGGTGGCACTGAGTGACGAGCAGACAGCAGCGCAGCAGGAATTCAGGTGAGCAGAGTTGATGCTGAGTCAGCAGCAGTCAATTGAGCAGTACAGTCCAATTGCTTATTGCTATGCATACCGCATCCTGCAGCTCATGTCAATTCAGCAGGCACAGCACTTGTGCACTTGTCACTGCTGTGAAACATGACTGGTGTAGAGCTGATCTTGATCGTACCAGTTGTGGTGGATTGGTTGTACCAGGGTGGTGGAAAGACGAGTTGCGGCCTGCACTTCACTGAGCTTGGATGTGCAATGCTGCATGATATGGTTCACACATAACCGCAGTGTGCTGCTGCTATGTAAAGCAACAGAACACTCCTGCGGCATGCCAAGTCCTTGACCCACAGCGTGCAGTACACGTGTGCTGTCATGCATCTCACGTTAGTGCAGTAGCTGCATCACATGATTCCCAGTATCCACGCTCCACAGCAGTGCATAGGACTGTCTGCAGCAGAGGTAAGGTCCAACTTTTTTTCCACGTCTCAAGGACCATCTGGCCACACAGACAAGAAGGTATTTGCTGTTGTGTGCCCAGGCTCCAGTGTGTAGTAAACCTGCAAACAATAATGTTCTTCCTGCAGGAAATTTGCTCAGACATATTTCAGTCAGTTTCAGACAGCACCCCGAGGCAGAGGTATGATGAGGCTGGACCCTCAAGACTCAGGACCAGGCTACAGGTGAGAACTGAACTGTGGGAACCAGTAGTCCTGTTGCCAAGGCCGTGGTTCTTCAGGGAGAAACAGAGTGGGTTCTGTTGTCAGTAGTGGGGTTTCACCGCCAGGGCACTTCTAGTGATTGGAGGTGCTGACTGTACTTTGTTCTATGGACAGTGCAACTGCGGCAGTGTGGAAACCCTTGCTGGCGGTTGCTGCAGCTGATATATCCAACATTTTAGCCCCTGCCGCAGGTTAGACACAGCGGTGTGCTTTATGTTCTGTTCTTTTTCCGTATGCAGGCTGCGATTGCAGCAAAGACTGGTGGTGCATTTTACTTATTGGTACTTTCTATCATGTTGCGCACAATACATGGTTATCGCATGCCTGTACTGCTGTTGGCTGCTGCAGGAATGTGGTGGGGCTACCTGGCGGTGTCAAGTCTCCATATTTCCAGGTACTGCAGGAGGCAAACATCAACAAGATGGAGCTGAGGGAAGGCAAGGGAAATGTCTATCAGCGTGGGCAGCCGGCTGAGGATGATGAGCTCAACGTGGTCTGGATCGTAGATAGTGATGAGCTGCCTTTCTACAGGGCAGAAATGTACCATCAGTTCCACAATGGATTGGGCAAGGTGTTCAGCCCTGCATATACCCGGGATCTGAAAGCAGCTGTGGCGGCTTCTGGCAAGATCGGGCCTACTGGCTGCTTGGAGGTGCCCTTTTGAACGTATCACGTGCCTCACATAGCTAGTTGGCTTCAATGCAGGTCCCAGCTATTTCACAAAGATACAGTGCAGCAGGTGTACAGGATTTCAGATCCCGGGCGGGTATAAGAACCTGTATCTCTGAGATATGCATGGCTTTTTTGCTATACTCTGCGCACTTCACTTGTTTTTTTGTTTTCGCCCTGTACTGCTCGCGGGTTTCTCTCATACACATGTAAGAAGATGAGCAAAGACCTGGGCTTCTTTAGTGTCCTGCAGACTGTGTCCTGCAAATCGAACAGTAGGGGACCCTGCATACAGGCAAGCTGTATTTTCCACCAGCATACTACGTGCAAATGTGTCTGTTATTTTGTGTGTATTCGATTGAATTTTTATTAGCTGCAGGTTGTGCTACTGTAGTGGAGCAAGTCATCCCTGACAGCTGCGCCCACGTCGTTCCATCATGGCTGCAGCATGTAGGTTTTCCAGCTCATGGTTACATGTTGCTGGCGGTTGTCTTCAACAACACAGCGTTCGCTAAAATGCGCAGATATTCTCACCCGCGACAAGTACTTGGTATAACCTGCGACAAGTACCTGCCGGAGAGTGAGTGCTAGTGGTGCGGTGTTGGGCGTTGCATGGACAACTCTGCTGCTTGCCCGAGGCACGGAAAGCAGCAGTCGTTCCGGACCCGGATTCATGCGTTCCAAGTGCGAAGCCGGCTGAGTTGATCCAAGACGAGTTCACCAAGGACAATCGATGCCATATAAAGTTATTCCTGCCCAGCGCATAGCTCGCTTGCAGCGGACTGTCTCAGAGAAGCAGCGCATTCTACAGCGGCTTGAGCAGGAGCATACAGAGCTGCAGAACAAGCACTTGCTTCTCGCATCAACCTGTGAGGTGCGCGCGAAGCCCTGCAGCATCAGTGGCGATGCACAGCACATCACAGTACATGCTCAAACAAGAATAATCAACCAGCAAGCTGCAGGCCGTTCACCTCGGGTTTCAGTGCATCGCAGGTGCTGGCAATTCTTAGGCAGTGTAGGGCATCTAGGGATTCAGCAACAACATCCACAGCAGGGGATTCGCACAGCTCTTCACTGGCAGAGGATGAACTGCAGCAGATAGATCTTTCACAGCAATTGGAGTGGATTTACGAAAGCCTCCCTCACCCAGATGCACACCACTTGCTATCTAATCTTCCAGAACCCATCAGCAGGGCCAGCAACAGTAGCAGTTGTGACTCTACAGCAGATGCGCCAGCAAATCAAGACCCTCACAGCACCATTTCACCAGCAGACGATCCTCTACAGCATCTCCGTGGCTACCTGCTGTCCAGAGAGCAGGACACAGCAGCAACGGGGTCCTTGGATGCGTGCCTCGCACCCCCTGCTTCCATTGCCACATTGCAGCAGCTGCAGCAGACCTATTGTGACTGTGTAGTGCGTCTGTCGGCACATGTAGGGTTCCTGGAGAGTTCAGCAGGCACTGCTGCAGCAGGCAGTGCTGCCACACCTTCTCTCATCAACCATCATGCCCAGGGGCTCATCAAGCTGGTTTCCAGGTCAGCCAGCATTAGTTCTGACTGCAGTAACTTGTCGTTGAGTTGCTTACTGTCTTTGTCATGGCTGAGTTGTTCATGACCCCTTTCTCTTGGCTGCATTGTGAGAGCTGTATTGTGAGAGCTGCGGTTTGCAACTCAAAGGTTGTCACGGCTGCAGCAGTGGTAAGCGGTCCACTTGCTGCACTCTATGAAACACGCATACTGACTATTATGATCTTGATGTGCATATGTGACCGACAACGCCCCAGGTGCAGGTGCAGATTCAAGAATATAAGCAAGGCTGTTGCAGCACCCTTGCTGCTGCTGCTGCTACAATTGTTGTTTTGACCCGTCTGCTCCATATTGGCTGCACTTCTTATTGTTCAGGTATTTGAGGTTGGTGAGTGATCTGGTGCAGCACCAGAGGGAGGATCTACTATGCACTTTCTGCCTGTCGAATGTGGTGAGTGGTCAATAACAGTGGGCTGCAGATAAATCCATCGCAAGATGAGAGGCACAGAAAGGTTTGAGGAACCTTGTATGGTTGTTATTTCTGCTTGCCTCGAGCTTGCTGATCTTCAAGTGTCTTTGTGGCTCGTGCAAAGTGTGGTCTCCGAGGCCAACTCCATCAGGCCGAGTCTTCCTGCATCCCCGCATACAGCTGCACCAGCATGAACCATTGGCAGTCAGCACAGTCTCTTCATCCTTCCACTGTTAACAAGGTGTCGCCTGGCTGGCTGGACCACGGCTAGGTGGTGGATGTTTGGTTATCAACATGCAATTGCCGCCTCATGCTGTTCATGCTTGGATTTTTGCGCATGTATAGGTCACAGGAGAGCTGAGTGAGCAAGACTCTAACGCCTACGTGGTGGCACTGCAGCAGCTGGAACTCAGCCGGCAGCAGCAAGACCTGATTGTTGCATGCTCGGGCTTCTATGACAAGCTGCTATCAGCGGTAGTGGCGGATCGCTCTAGGTCACATCAGCATCATGATGACAGTGATAATGATGATCGTCACCATCAGCAACAGCAGCACGTCAAGGCAAGCAGTCCAAGTTCTGACAGTGACCGTAACAGCTCCAATGCAGCATCATCTGCTGCTGGCCTTGCCAGTGCTGAGGGATTCATGTGTCAGCAGGCTCAGCATCAAAGACAGCAATGGCAGCAGATGCAAGTACGGCAACAACGGCTGCAGAGCCTGGACGTCAGCATAGGCAAGGAGCTAATGCTTATACACGCCACCATGTATGCTCTGTGGGGCCGGCTGACCTGGCTGCAGGCTGGCAAATTGATGATTGCCTGTTTTCCTCAGCCAGCAGTGCCTGTCTTTCTGGCCGCTGTGCTCAAAGAGCAACAGCAACAGCAGCAAAGGCAACAAGCTCGACCATCATCGGTGAGAAAAAGCAAGTAGAGCTGTTGGTATGTCCTACACAAACAGCCAATATTCATCAAGGACTGTAAACAGGGTATTGCAGTTTGTTATGGGAAACAACTGGCCGCTGTGTCAGAAGCAAACCATCAGCTGTGCATGTTTGGGCGCACCTGCAGCAGATATCAGAGGCCCAACCTTGACAAGTGTTGTTTGTTCTGTGTGCTGACATCATCTGCCATTTGGGAAAGTGGGGCTTGCAATTTGCCGCGACTGTGTTGTTGGCTGTGCATGGGATTGTGGCCTCCTTGTCTGAAGGCACACTGCAAAGCGCTTGCTGTACTTTGTTCCTTTGTTGTGGGCTGGTGCATTGGTAAAAGCCTTGGGGCTTTGGCAGCTGGACAAATGGCACTACTACTTACCACTCTGTTGGCATCAAACACCAAAGTCAACAATCAACTAGTATTCCCTGAGCGTTCGGCAATTGGCATGCTTTACACATTTCTGGGGGATGCTGATGCTGCCATAACATTGTGTTGACACAAAAGGGGCATGTCCACATAGTAGACCAGCCGCAATGTGAACGCAAACTGGTGTTGTTAATGGGCATGTTGCGTCAGTGCAAATTGCTGGCTGTGTGAAGGTCTGAAATCAGGTATCCATCTGGATGCACAGGCCGTCTGAATGTTTTGGAACAGTCTGTGCCCGTCAGGGATGCAGCATGCTGTTGTCTTCAAGCATGTATGCATGAACATTACATGAGTTTTGTGGGCTATGACCACCAAGTTGTCTGGTCATTGTTATTTTGTGAATGCATGCCTAGCCAGGACCTGTGAGTGTATATGCATGGAGCCTGTTGGGCATTACCATCAAGCAGTAAGCCCTGTGCATAGCTTGTAGATCGTGGCCTTCGCCTGTCTTGAGGCAGTGACGCATTTGTGAAGTGGGTTGTGCCAGGTGATGATTCTACAGTGGTAAGTTCTGTCTGCCCCTTCTTTTGCTGCTGCCAGCACTGTGGGCCTCACCATGCATGTTTTCTGTTGCACTTTCGCAAAAGTTGTCTCATGTTGTTTTGGCCTGGTAGATTCAGTGAAATTCTCACGCATTTGTTCATCTGTTGTACATGTTGACATTCTGCTTTATATTATGTCTTTTTGGCTGCTGTGACCAGAGGCATTAGAGTTCAGTGCCTGCCAGGCTCCCGATAAGCGTTGTGGGCGGGAATTGGTGGTCTTATTCAGGCTCAACCGTCATACTGCACAAGAATTTATGAAATCGTAAGCCGACTGTTGCTGTTGCCAGTAGCTGTGGGCATCAACGCTAGTTTTGCCTTGCAGTGAGATCATGTTCTAGAACAGATCTGTGCTTTTGGTTGTGTCCACTAACCTGTAGGTCTGTACCTGTATAGAGGCCTCAGGGGTGTACAGCCTACATGTAGGTTGCGGTCCAGCAGCAATCGCCAAGGTTGCTGTTGGTCATTGACTGTATGGCAGCAGTTGCTGGTCAATGCTTGCAAGCTGCAGATGGTCAACTCGAAAGTACTACGTCTAGTAGAAGTATATTCTCTGTTCTGCACCGAAAATCCGACTGTTGGTGCAGAACAGAGAATATACTTCTACTAGAAGTAGTGCTTTGAGTACTACCAACTTTGCCTGTTGTTTTGGAAGACGATTTCATTTTCTCTTTTTGACAGATTGTGTGCTGAAAAAAGTCAAGACAACAGGTACAAGCGTATTAGAAAGAGGAAGTAAAAAGCACAAATCTAGGCTTAAGTGCCATCATCCAATTTAAGGCTTGCGGGCTGTCAACACGGGCGGTACCTCAATGAGCTGTGTCACTGGCCATGGCATGTGCTGTTGCGCAACCCTTCCAACTTGGAACAACTTGAAACAACTTGCTTGTTGAACACACTGTCTCTGTTACATGAACATGCCTTGTCATTACATTCCTGCTGCAGGCTGCTGTGTGACACTGCAAATGATCTGCAACACTTCTGCAGCACATTCTGCATCATGCACTGCATCATACCATATGACTTGGCAATCCATGCTTGAAGCACACTGTGCTTACTAAGTAGTACAGTTTAGTAAGCAACTGCCATGCGGCCTCTGCAGCAGCAACTGCAAGCACGGCACTACATTGCGGGGTCGTGCCCTGCCAGAAAGTCAACCATTGCACGTCAGCCCAGAAACAACACGGGTATTGCTAATATACCAACACTGTTGCCAGACACAGGCAGTCTTGCACGTTCAATATACACACGCCTGTGCCAAGAAACGCCCTACAAGACCACTGCCTCCTACTGTGCAAATTATGCTCTCAAACATGCCATGCTTTTGAAGATAAATCACTGACACTGTTATATTACGAGCACAACAACCTAGACTGTTATCAGACTGTAGTAAACATAGTTTTTGCAGATCACCATCACAGCCACAACAGAGCTTGTCTCCGGTCACCGAAGCATGTCATCAGGTCTTTATGCTTGTACTGATTGTAAGTGTGCGAGCATTAAGAGCTTTTTGAGACCACCACATTGCCATGCTGACATCATACATGACACAGCGAAATACTCATTATGCCAGTCAGCTTATTGAACACTGTTAGCAAGCATCTTCGCTGTAGCTGAAACTGCTTGGCGAACATGCCAGCTGCCAGCAAGACGTCGTCCTCCGAGCGGAAGATTATCAGGAGATCCACGAGGATCACAGAACACTGTCCCCCTGTAGTTGTTGTCACCATCATACTTATCAAAGGTGATGCTGTAATATTTGCCACCATCAGATGCATCTTGGTAGGTGCAACTGCTGCCTTCTCCCTGATTCCAGGCATCCTGGCAAAGCCGCCAGCAGATGCAGTCATTGGTGTCTGCATTTGACAGAGGAAAGGCTCCAACACGCAGCTGGCACCATTTGGGTACATTGCACTGCAGCAGACGAAAGGTAGAGCGATGACAAGAGCTAAGTAACAGTACGAATTTGTTAGGTGGCCAGCACTGAACGCATGCAATTATCCAACAGCCCCACTGGCAGCTGCAAGTGACGGTCACCTGGCAACCATTGGGAAAGATGCACGGCAAGGTACACTGCTGCCATGTGCTTGACGCATACTGGACAATAGATGATGTGACACGTCATGCCAGGCTACTTGCACTACTACTAAGCTCGAAATAGCAATCAACCATTGGCCGAAGAGGGTCCATGTTGTTTGGGTTACAGTGCATCACAAATTCGGCAGTGACCGCATTTGGGTACTAACCTGCATAACCCTAGGTGAATTGGAGCATTGTGCAGCCGCAAACGTTGCTACACAGCCGCAAAGAGCCAGTAACGTCATGAAAGTCTTCGAAGCGTTATTGGAGGACATTCTGCAGCAGAAAACAGCAAGCAGTATACAGCTTGTTTGGCAGGACAGCGTCAAGGAATTCATACATTATAATTCACATACGATGATTCACATAATTGACGGCTGCGAACGGGATTGTCAACCAAGTGACCCAGTGGTCAGTGAACTGACACAGTAATGATGCTCTCACTGCTGGTGCCACCCGTTGGTTGCAACATGCCCTACAGCCGACAAGACGGATGCGCGCAATCATAACAGTATATTTATCAACAAGTTATGCCGTGAGGACAGCTGATTTTCGCTCAAGCGCATGTAGTTTGCTGCGTTCAGGTCGCTTCTAGAGGAGGTAAATGCACGCGCAGTGATGTTCTGCCCAAAAGTATAAGTCTATACCGACTGAGTGATGGAGTCGGCGATGGGTGTTCTCAAACCAATGCGGAGCTAGCCAGCTGGCGCAAGTAAGATAGCAATACTGTCATCTACAAAGCCTTTCCTTGTTGACGCTTTTCACGAATGTTATCAATGTGTATTAGGAACTCCATCTAATATTCATGCAGCGCTATCAGAAACCCCCAAAAGCTGCCAAGTGTATCGCCCTCGCGCCATAACCATAGCATGCAATCAGGCACACCTGCAGCCCCACCTGACACCTGAACTGTAATAGAACACCACGAAACACGCTGTGGCACGCCGAGCTTCACCTCTAGACACCTTCTCGTGGTAACAAGGTCGCTGAAGCAGGGCAGCTCGAGAGCCTAGTAGCGTTGATTCACGTCTAACCGAGTTGATGCGATGCAACGAGGTTCGTCGTGTCTATATGTATGTGCCACTCGACTAGCTGATGTGCGCGTGAAACCTGCACTGTGACGACATACCTGCGGCAAATCCCCGTTGAGCAGCGCTAACACACGCTGCAATTAGGGCGTGGCTCTACAATTCATTAAGTATTCAACGCGCTCACCGGTTAACGCATGGCCAGCGTGTGCTTAGAGTTAAATTGCATCCAGGTTGAACCTCCCATAAGTAGCAAGGAGCCCAGTCAAGTCACATTTACTGATATCACACACAAAACAATAGTACAACAATGTACCAAAACAAATTCAGTGCAGCTGCACAGCTGCAGCATGCGAAATAATCGTGTAATATTACACTGCATTAATAATCAGTGGCCACATGTAGAAGAAATTTAGCCATGCAGCAAGTTGAAATGCTATGGCAAATGAGCTGACATGCGTTGGGGGCGCCACCCTGTGTGCCTGCCTGGGCTGTCCTGGCTGCCATCCAGCTGCTACCAGTTGTAAAAGAAATTGAGCCATGCAACAAGTTGAGATGCAATGGCAAATGCACTGACATGCGTGGGGGCGCCACCCGGGTGTGATGCTTGTGCCTGCCTCGGCTGTCCGGCTGTCCACCGAGCTGTCCT
>JABEVS010000281.1:3846-85138 GCA_018290735.1 Coelastrella sp. MACC-549 | reverse complement strand
CAACATGTCAATCTTGCCTTGGTCTCGCCGTTGGACCGCTATGTACTAAGCTGCCATTACTGCCATCTGCCATCATGTAAATCACCTGGCAAAACAAACCGCATCATCAGTACATTCGGTAGAGGATCATAGTGTCGTCTAACATGGTCATCAGGTTGCGCACAGCTATCAGCGATAGGTCCAGCACCACCGCCACCATGCTCTTGACTCAGGCACGTCCTTCAAAACCCCGCTTGTTGAGACATCACCTGACTGTAAGACTGCAACATAAGTTGAAGATTACAGGCTAGCCAGAGCAGTGTAATGATAGGGATAGGTAAGAACATGCAACCATGCTAATGATGCACATGACAAAGGTGATCAACCGCATAGGTACATCATGTGCTGACAAAGAATCACTCAGATAGACACATAACAACAGACACAATGTACATTGTACGCAGTATGCTGTTGCCAATTGGGCTGCACAATCTGGCGCTTTGCACCCGTGACACACACTTAGCCCAGTGTACTGTAGCAGGTGGTGGACAACCATGACCAACCGTGACAACTCCTTGGCCCAATGTGGTAGATTGACCGGGTCTATGCCAGCCTGGCAGACCTAGATATCCCCAACACCGCAAATTTTGCAGATGTACGCTGTTCTTTGTCAAACAAGAAGCATGTATCTGTCATGATGTTGAGTGACAGTGACAACATGCTTCATATCAATCTACGCAACTACTTGCTGAGCCATAGTTCACAGCATGTCAACACTAGGTACATACATGGCATGCCACATGGGGAAGCAACAAAACACATGCGGCCATAGCTGAAAGGCATCACCCGATCATTGGGACATGATGGGCCTATCAACTTGATGACAGCACGGCCCTTTGACATACAGACATGGGTACCCGAGGGCCGTGCTTGCCAGTGATAAGCTGCTGTGAGCACACGGCATTAATACAAACAAGTTCATTGTACAATAGATTCTGACTTGGAATCAAGTGGGGTTCATCTGGAAGGTGCCAGTAGTGAGCCAAAATGAACTGTGCATCTCAGAGTTTTGCACAATAGTATGGTGATGTGTGCTTGGCGCTGTCAAGGATAGAATCGCTTTTTGCATGTGGCAACCAATTGGGCTTCAGTGCCCAGGAGCAACAAACCACCTGTCATACCACCTGCACTGTCTAGTAGACACAAGGAAGCAACAAAAATTGTGTGCGAGTATAGCTAACGCTGTACAATGGCAGAACAAGCACCTTACTATTGTTGTTGTTGTTTGGTAAGAGAGATGATCATCAGGATGACACAGAAGCACCTCTCCAGCTGGAGACAGGGAACCCTGTCTGCTATGAGTTCAGCTGCTGCATGCGCTTGGACTGAAGTGCAGCAACATGTGATCTACAGTGTTTAGCTGACAACTTTTATGAGGCCAACAACATAAGGGTGCATGACAGCAACTGTACAGCAATGCTGCCAAAATCTCTACGAGGAAGCTTGACCTGATGTGCAGCTGTTGGAATGTAATTCCATTTCTTATTGTAGCAGGTATCATATGTCCTGCTCTTGTACCTATTCCCAACAGCTGAAGGTGGTGAATCCAGTCAATCAACAATGCCATGTCTTGACCAAGCCTCCCTGTGCCCCTCTTTGCTGACTAAGCTGAGCTGTACTGCAATCATGGCATGATATGAACGTGGCCCAGTCCCAATGCAATTTGTAAGTGCTGTTCTGAGAATTCTCAGCCAACAAGCAGGTTATTGCAAATCGGACAGCATTGCCGTCTGCTGCTGCAGCAGCATTTAAGAAAGTTTCTTGCTGTTCCTCAAGAAGTTGTGAGACCACCAATATCCGGAGTCTTTCACTGTCCTCTGTAGAGTGGTGAAGTTGACGTGCACAAGGCCATATCTCACTTCAAAGCCTTCGTTCCACTCAAAGTTATCAAACATTGTCCAGGCAAAAATAATTGGCACGTTGAGGTTGTTTCTGCTGATTGCATCACATGCGCTGTCAAGGTACTGGCTGTAGAACGATGTACGAAAGGAGTCATTTGTGACCTACATCAAGGGCATCAGAGGATGCATTAGCAATGCCTGCTCAATTGCCAGCAGCAACAATGAAGTGAGATAGCTGTTATGATGCAGATTCATTCATCTTTCCTCAGCCACAACTCCTCTACAACCTTCTTAAAGTTGTACATAGTGTGAACTTCAAGATCAGTAGGATCAAATCACATCAGTGGATTGGATCAGATGGTGCAGACAGGGCAGGACAGGGTGGTAGATATTTCCATTGAAATCACCCCTGGGATATGTTATGATATATTATGATATGATAGGGAGTGCCAGGATACTTTTACAGTCTCAACTTGCATGACTTTACAACATGGCGTCCGCAGTTGTCATGCAAGTTGGAGATTGTGAAAGCATCCTGGCACTCCCTATCATAATAAAGTACACCATAGCTGAGCTCACTGGTGTGGCAGTGCCAACAATGCCCAGGTCACAGCACAAAGATGCAGGTGACCCCATTGGGCGCGTGCTCTACACTGATGAGTCGCACCTGGTCACCCCTCCATGAATTTTCTCCATTGATGCCAGTTCCAAACTCTGTGACCCAGGTCTCAGGCTTGCCATACTTCTCACCAACATAACTCAAAACACCACCCAGAGCGAAAGGAGTTGAGAGTAGCCACTCTGCACAACACACAGACACACATGAAGCCTGCTGAGCACTTGGTTGGTAACAATGCTTATCAAAGGTAAGAGCAAGCAGCAGCAGATACAGCCTGCAGCTCACTTTTGTCGACGTTAATAGCAGTACAGCCTACAGAGAAGCTGGACATCCACATGGTGCCTGCTGACATCTAGGGAAATACCAGCTCAACCTACACAATGCCTAGCACTTCTAGCAGCTGTTCCTGAGCCCACCTACTCCACCCATCGGTCCAATCTTCGTTCCATTCTTGTATGAGCTCTCCTTAAAGCCATTGGGGTTGTCAGGGTTTGCCCATACATACCTGGCAGACAGCCCACAAATCACACTGTCACCCACAAACTCACATTAATCCCACATTTACTTGAAGTTCATTGACTGTTGCCATAGATATACTATATGGGGGCAATGGGACTTTCACGGTCGCAAAATGCCGCAGAGTTGGCTGAAACCTGTGCCAAGGGTTCAGCCAACTCTGCGGCATTTTGCGACCGTGAAAGTCCCATTGCCCCCATATAGTATATCTATGGCAACCGTCAATGAACTTCAAGTAAATAGACCTGGTATTACAGCTGCCCATCACTATCATGGAGTCTGCAGCTGCAGACTGGCATGCCACCGGGGCTGATAATGAAGTAAGTACAACTACTAACCAAGATTTGGTTCACCAACCAGTTGGGGTCAGGCAAATGACTATAGAATCCTCACTCCAATTGTTATGTCTCTCACCTGGCAGTGTAGCAATTGACCCCCACAAAGTCCACCGAGCCCTTCAGGAAAGACCTCTGTTCAGGGGTGAATGTTGGCAGGTCACCACCCAGAGCTTGTTTGCTGCTGGCAGGATAGTCACCAAAGAACACGGGGTCAAAGATCCACCCCAGCTCACGGTCCAGCTTGTTCTGAGCAGCACGTTTGTCTGCAAACAGTGATAAGGCGGCATATCCATAGAGAATCACAGCAGTCCCTGGATGCAATTACAACACACTGCAGCAGCGTAGTGGCAGACTAGCAACATCTTGGGGACTACTTCATAAACGTGCTGGGCGGCTATCAGGCACCAACTGTCTTTGCTCTGCCGTAGACGCTCAACTGCACCGCTGTTGGCAGTGATGGATGACCGCAATGTCCATATGTAGCCAGTATTCGTTGAGTACTCAGGCTTTGGAGCAGCTTTATGGCCCGCAGATCAGCACAGGGGCCACCTATGGCACCAGGCCATGCGGCCCTGATGGGCCTGAGGGTAGGGGTTTTACACACTCAAGCTTGCTTGCTGTGATTGGCTGCATGCACAGCATTGCGCGATTTATTTTGACTCTGTACTCTTTTGAGTACCGTGGCAGGCAAAGGCTTAATGCAGTATTTTCCAGATTGATGCTCCTCATCTCCTCAGGCAGAGGCAGGCATTGTTACCTAAAGCTGTCTTGTAGCTGCCGTCTGCAAGGCCCTGCCTGCGACCTAGTACCTAGTCTGTTGGGTGAAACACAGTTGTCTCACCTCCCATTGAGTCCGTCATGGGAACTGGCCAAACAACATTGGTGGTTATGCCAATCTTACCACCCTGTGTGGGCTGGAAACCTTCTCTATATGTCTTCACAACAGCAGCATGGGCCAGCAATAAATTGTGCCCGCACCTGCAGCAATAACAGCAGATGCGTCTCACTGATGGGTCTGAGGAGTGAGCAAAGTCCACAGCAACAGATTGTCATACTCTGGCAGCTGGCGACGGCATGTCCCAGGCACATCCACCGCACAGAACACCATTGATGTTTGGTGGTGATGTCAGAACAGGTGTGCAGAGCGACCCCAGTAACAGGGCGAGTATCAAGCACCTGACCCTGCTTGGCTGTGGTTGGACTGGGACTGAACTTCAGGCAGGTACACACATCTGCCATGCATGCATCCTGACCTAGCCGTGTTGATCTGGAAAGATAGTACCTACCCAAACATTGCCCTTTTTCCTCCCTGCATACCCGGTGCATGTCTTCCATTGTTGTACCCATGATCACAGATGCTTGGTGGCTCATTGATTGTGATCCAGTGTTTGATCTTGTCACCAAAGTTTGTAAACAACACAGTGGCATAGCAGTTGAAGTCATCAATTATTCTGGGGCTGAGCCATCCCTGATAGGAGTCTTGTAAGGACTGGGGCAAATCCCAGTGATAACTGCAGAGAAGTCATGAACGGACAACATCTGCCCTTGAGAGTTAAATGCACCACTCGCTGGCGTTACTGCAGATTGAGAAGTTTGTGAGGCAGTTGCAAGCAAGGCAGCGTTTCCAAATCATGCCGCCAATCAACCTCTTCAAGCCGCAGTTGAGCAGACACGTGTACAGTTACTCACATTGTCGCCACCGGTGTCACCCCATTAGCAATCATCTCGTCAACCAAACTATGGTAGAATTGCAGCCCCTCTTGGCTCACTGGGGAGCCCGCTGTGCCCTGTGGCACTATGCGTGTCCAGGATAAGGAGAATCTGCAGTGGCAGCAATGCATATGTGGTCCAACCTACTAGTCCTTTGCATGTTGATTGCTGCAAGTATTACCCTCATTACACAAGAGGGACCACTTGCAAAGTCGACCCTCCAACAGAGCCAAGGCACCTCCATGATATTGTTGGCTTGCAAGCTGTAGCTTGCTACCGCTTGGCTTTCCAGGGTATCAAGTTGTCATTTGCAGATTGATGTGCACAGCGCGTCATTGGTGGTCATATTTACCTGTGCATGTTGACACCAAGGTCCCTCATCAGCTGAAAGTCTTCTTTGTACTTGTGGTAGTGGTCGATGGCTACATTACCATTTCCACCACCCCTGATCTTGCCAGGCTTAGTGACAAATGTATCCCAAATTGAGAGGGACTTGCCACCTGCCTGGTAGCCGCCCTCGATCTGAAAGAAGATGTGCAGCCCCAGAAGGCACATGTTGTCTTGGGTGCACGTCTCAGCTGCCAGCACACAACTGGTATGTTGCTGGCCATCAGCAGTGTTCTTCAGGCAGCCAGCATCATTCTGAGTCATTTCTGCTACTTGCATATACGTCTATATCCGCTCATTGCGACAGAGGTAAAGCACTTGATCGAATGCAACTTTCAGTGTCTGCTGAGCTCTCGGCATGGCCTGCTGAGATACTCTGAGCTTGTTAGTCACGGGTGCTGCTGTTACTCTGCTGCTAGCTTCAGTGGTAATGCAGGGGCGAGGTGTATGATACCGCTGATGCAGCTATGCCAGGAGTCATTGCCACTGACCATCTACAATACCTGATATGCAGCAGTTGCCACACCCCAGCTTGTTTTGTTGATGATGTCAGGTGTGCAAGATTGGGGTGCTGGAGCGATGTACATGCCATCTGGTGCTTGAAGCAAATAAGCCTGTTCATCAATTCACAGCAAGCATTACAGCTGATATTGTGGGACATTGCTGCACACGTGCAACGTGCTGGCTAGAAGGCAGCTGATCATCACAGTATGGTGTGGCGACAGCCTGCCTGGCAAGAGCACAGGTGCAACATTACACTTGTGGTATTGGTGAACTTCTCAATATCAAGTTCGTGCCATATGATCCTTCTGATAGATTGTATAAATGGATTGCACAACAGTATTGTTTTCAAGAGCTTTCCACTTCAGCGGCACAGGAATGCATCATGCTGGCAAATGTTTCGGCTGCAGTAAACTCAGCATAGGTACCTGAACAGCTGTCCTGGTTGAGAAACCACAAAGGGCCACAATGGCTATCCATAAACCCCTCATTGCCGACACCTCAGCACCGTATAGCTACTGCAGGGTATTTGCTGTAGCAAATGCACTGCCGCGAGATTTGTATGATCTGAGCGCGGCTGACCGTCAAATTTCACCGTAAGCCACAAGAGGTGTACAAAATAGTATGTACCATCCTGCAGATGATGTCATAGCTTTGAACTCGGTGGCACCGTACTATCAGGCATCGCAGGAAGCATCTTCGACGGAGGGGCTGCAAAGTTTGTCGCAGACTACTGGAGATTGGATGTGAGACTGCTGCAAGTATCCTGCTGAGAGAGATAATAGAGTGTGTTTATCAAACTTGCGTGTGTTAAACATGTCAATCTACCAGTTACTGGTGACACTTGAAAGAGCTGGAAAGTCGCAGCTGTTGCCCCAGTCTACGAAAAATGGTGTGCGCAAACCATCACCTCACATACGTGAAAGTTGCGGCCAGTTTCAGGACCATACCAGCACGCTCCACAATCAATTATTGGCCTGACAGCTGGGCCAGCTGCTCAGCTGTCAAAGTGCCTTCCAGTAGCACCCAGCGGGCACCAAACCTAAACGTGCCTTCCTGATGCCACGTTGACTCATATGCGTGAATGTTGTGCAAGTGCAGGTCTCTCGGCCCCCATCATCACAACAACTGGGTACGCAGCATGGACAGCAATTCAGCACCACCTGCAGTTGCCTTTCATTGCTGAAGTATTGATCGAAGCCGATTGATTGCACTTTTGACAGTGCTTTGTTTGGCAACATAGCAGCTCCGGCACTTCAGCAGCATGTTTTCTTCAGACGTATCAATTTGTGCAGAGACTGCCACCATGCAGTCCAGATTTGCAGCGAGGATGGCGAACGTTGTTGGTGGTGAGAGTCACATGCTGTCTAAATTGTTTATCTTGCATGCCGAGCTGCAGAGATGTCCCTTACAGACTCATTTAGAAGCGCCAGTCGTGGCAGCGGATCGCGAAGCCCAAATGCATGTGGCAGTAATCTTTTGTAGTACAATACATAATGCATCCAACCCTCCGGTGGTCTGCCTTCCGGCCAATTACTTGCTAACAGAAACCGCAGTACTGCCGCTGCTTCATGCTGCTTCATGCTTATGCAAATTGCACATCAGATACGCCAGTGTGATTAATTGATGCGATGCGATGCGCATTTACCATCCGTCCTGATCCTGAGCGCCAGTTTCAGACATCAACGGACAGTCTCTGGTCAATCAATCGTAACAGGTCGTATTTATACAAGGTCTATCAAGTGCAGCTATATTGTATTACTGTAAGGTGACCAGAGCGGTTGCAGCCCCGCAGGGGCACATGCTGCGCAACTGTCGTATTGCATCAGCAACTTCAATGTTGCAGTGATGCCCGTACCCAACATCCAATGGATTTGGTCGCAAAAACTATTATTACTGGTTTTACTTATTCAACAGCAGCAATGCAGCCAGGGCATGACAGCAGCTGGCACTCCTGCTGCAGTCCTTTCAAATGGTGCCGGTGCTTACGCCACCAGCGGCGGAAGCAGCATATTCGACAGCACCGCCAGCTACAACACTGCCTGCAAAGAGGCGTATGGCCCGCAGTGGCAGCGGCTGCTGGCTCACAGCATCAGCCAGGACCCTTTGTTAACTGTAGAAGGGGTCAGGTTGACTGGCTCATGTGAGGGATTAGGATTTGTTACATTCCCAGCAGATGAGTTCGATGATCAGCAAGGCGTAAAGCCCTTATTTGTAACTCTGAGCAGCAGTGTACAGCAACTGTTACAGACTCTGTCAGAAGCTGGTGTCTTGGCTGCTGGCCATGAAACAGCTCCCAACCATGTGGATAGCATCTCTGAAGGCACGGCCGCAGCACTAGAACTGTCTGTGGATGTCCACGTTGCCAATGCAGCTCCTTTCTTCTCGGACTTAGTCCTAGACTTCCTGGTGGTACAGCCCAGCAGCAGCAGCCAGGGGCCCCAGTTGGTGATTGCACCCACAGGGACGTTTGTGGGTTGTCAACGCAGACATGTGCTGCAGGGTGGACAATCGTATTACCAAAGCAGTAGCAGCAATGTTAGCAGCAGTGATGGTCATCAAAGCGGCTCTGCTGATGCAGAAGTCAAAGTGAGTTGGCTGCAAGCGTTCTGAAGCTGCATCTTTCAGTCTCTGCGCAATAGCTGAGTGGGCTGACCTTGCTCGGAGAAGTACAAGCGCACAATCACGGCGTCATCATGGCACTTGCCTTGACGCGCATGAATGCCACTGTCACCTATCTGAGTATGCACTTGGCAAGCATCAGCAATAGAGGCACCAGCACAGCCCATACCTGACCTGCACCAGCAGCAACCTATGAACCTGCAGCTTCATTCGCTCTGCCTGCAATAACTTTGACTTGTTGATTGTATCCTTCACATGTACACTACAGGTCGGCACCAGTGCGAGGTACTCTGTACTAGCTGGTGGGAACTACACTATCACCTTCAGTCTACCAGTCAGCAGCAGCAACTGTCACCTCTTTCTGCTGCCGCATTCCCTGAGACTGCTGCCGCATGGTGATGAAGCAGATGACCTAGCTAGCCATGAGCAGGTGCAGAACACTGATCAGCAGCAACATCAGCTGCAGTTGGAGCAGCAAGTGCAGGAGTTTCAGTTGGAGCAACAGGAGCAGCGGCAGCAGAAGGGTAACTTCAGAGCTTTGGAGGTACCAGCAACGGGTGTACTTGCTGCAGCTGGTTCATCAACAGCTGCTGCAGGTGCAATCAGCACAAGTAGTACCCAGCCGGCTGCTGATGAAGCACTGGAAAGAGCAGCAGCAGCATACAGGCTGGGCAGGGCACCACCCTTTGTGGCCCCAGCTGCAGAAGCACCAGCAGCTACTGCAGCAGCAGTAGCAGAAACGTCACTACAGTTCACTGCATACAGCAGAGCTCCTCCATACAGTGTGTCACCTGCTGCACACCAACCACCAGCGCCACAAGGTTTACCAGGCAGGGATGCAGCAGCGGCAGCTGTAGACAGCAACTTCCGGGCACCACCATTTGTCCCACCAGTTGTGTCTCCCCCGCCACCTGCACCAGCAGTCAGAGCAGGGTCAGCTGTAGCAGCAGAGGATGCAAAGGTGGCAGCAGCTGAACAGCAGTACACAGGGGTTTGGGCTCCACCACCAGAACCAGTCATACCTGGCCCTGTACTGCAGCAAGATGGTTCTGATGCTGCATCTGGCGATAACAGCCTCCAGACAGCAACAGCTGGTGACTGGGCTTACGCACCAGCAGCACCCGCACTGGCACCTCACTGGGAGGCGTCTCAGGATGCCGTAATAGGTCGGCAGCTGCAGCAGTTCTCATCAGGAAGAGGCAGCAGTGACAGTAAGCCAGACCCTGGCTTGCTGGCACTCCTCGCGGGGTTTAATCCCAGCAGCAGTGAAGAACCAGACTCAGCAGCAGAACATCACAGCAGCAGCAGTAGACCACACCGTGAGGTGCCACTTGAGCGTGGGAGGCTGATTCCTTTCTCAAATTTCTTTGGCAGCCACAGCAATCAAGATGAGTCACCATCCAGCAGTTCAAGCAGTGCCTTGCGTACTGCCGCTGGCCCCACCGGGCGGTACGTGTGGGGTGTACCGCCTCCCCCACCTGCGCTTGTGATGGCTGCTGACAGGGCTGAAGTCCCCAGGCGACAGGGGCATAAGTCATCAGCGGTGAAGGTGTCCAGCAATTTTGACTACCCTGTACCTGTCATCAATCTACCTAATGAAGGGGTGGTGTCCCTTGTGAGTGCTGGTGAGTGCTGAGCTGGGTCAGGGGTGTCTTGCTGGGCTGCTGGCCTGTGGTCTACTACATGCACAGCGTAGCTGCTTGCTGAACATGGCACAAAGTCTGGTAGCACCATTTGCGTGCTTGCTTGTGTCAAAGTGATCTTACACAATTGCGCTGCTTCAGTCAGTAGTGCCATCGCTCCTAGAAGTTGTTGGTAAGTTGTCTTGAGGCTTGGGGACTGCTGCACTGATAGTGTCAGGCAGAGTGTTTGTACAGCAGCTGTACCCCGAGTGGTGTGCACCTTGCACCTGGCAGCTGACAAGATGTGTGGTGTGTGCATGCGTGTACTCTGCAGATCCCTTGATGCTGGATGGGTCCTACAGCATGTCCAAGCCTTCAGATCCCATCAACAGCTGGAGTTGGGCGGTTCGGATGATATCACCACAAGAAGTTGACCTCACTCATGCTGTCAAGCAGGACACGTCAGAACCCACAGCACACGTCAGTCTCACAGTCCCTGGGTCATACGTCATCGGGCTCACGGTGGAGACTGACGCCGGAGTTGCTCACTGGAACAACTCAGCACTCATTGTGCTGTCATCATCAGTGCCCACATTGACGCCAGGTGGCGGCGCCATCAGCCAAGAAAGACAACGAGGCGCGCTCGCCCCCGAGACAGGTACTTCCTCGCCATATGCTGGACTTATGCAGATCCCCAATCAGTTTGCCAACCCCTTCCCAAGAAACCCGCCGCCACCTCGACCACCGCGCCCACCACGGCCACCACCGCCGCCACCAAGTCCCCCAAGTCCGCCACCACCGTCGCCATTCCCACCACGACCACCATTTCCGCCATTCCCGCCACTTCCCCCTAGGCCACCTCCTCCACCACCTCCACCACCAAGGCCGCCTCCACCCCCTCCACCCCCACCTCCACCTCCACCTCCACCACGCCCACCTCCCCCATCACCAAGGTGTGTTTCTGCACCCGTATCAGACTTTGATTCATGCCACACTAAGAGACCAACAAGATAATGATGCAAGCTCATGCACAACTAGCAGTCATGCTATGACATTCTCAAGATGATCTCCAGCAGTGCCATCCCTCTCAACACATCACTGCAAAAACCCTCTACTGCACAACCAGCTTGAGATACGACGTGCTGTTGGGTTGTTTGTGTCTGAACCTGTGGCATATGACTTATTTGCTGCTGTGTGCTGTTTTCCAGACCTCCTCCTCCTCCACGCCCACCTCCGCCCCCCAATCCACCCCCCACCCCCCTTCCCACCTACAGTACCCCTCTGCTACTATACAACCAATGGGCAGCTGCCATATCCAGCTGTGGCGCCACAAAACCTGCCTCAATACCCAAATTCTCAGTACAATCCCAACACTGGTTCAGTGGTACCTCAGGTCCCTACTCAGCAGTTTATAACAGGGGCCAACCAAGCCATTGGGTCTATAGGTCAGGGCTTGGTGAACCAGCAGAGCAGCTTGCAGAATCAGGTCACAGATGGTTTAGCGACCTCTGTGGGTCAGTCTGTGGGTAACCTTGCTGCTGGGGGTATGTATGGGTTGGGCCAGGGGCTAGGTGGGTTCTCTGCAGGGGTGCTCAATAATGCTCGGCTAGCAGGGAAGGAGGGTGGACAGAGTATCGGTGAACAAGACAGCAGCCGCAGCAGCCGCACTGATCACAGCAATGCACTTGAGTCTATGCTGGGTGAGTTGGGCAGCAGAATCCTCAGTGGCCTGAAAAAGACAAGTGCTGACAAGTCCAGCTTGTTTGGCAGGCGGCCAGATGGCAGCAGCACCACAGGCAGATCACTTATGGATGGCGTCAGCAGTGGCAGCCAGGAGGGTGGTCTGAGCGGCGGCAGCAGCAGCAGCAGCCGGGGCTTGAGACAGGCAGCCATGTGGATGACAAACCCAACGATTACCAACTTTGGTATGGATGCTGTGAATGCAGCAGGCGCCAATGCATTTGGTGCAGAGTATGGACTCAACACAGGTGGCTTAGCAGGTCTGGGTTTAGGTGGCCAAGATGGCCTGGGCAACAATGGAGGCTTAGCAGGCCTCATGAACCAAGGGTTGGGTGGGCTAGGAGCCGGAGGAGGAACAGCTGGTGGCTTGGCAGGCTTGGCAAGCAAACTTCCAGGTGTTGCAGGTATGACAGGTCTCTCAAATGGGGGCTCGGGTGTTGTTGGCAGTCAGGATTTAGGAGGTGGCAGGGCAGGTGGCGGTTTAGGGGGTTTCATCAGTGCCCTAACTGGCAAGAGGGATGAGTCCGTTCAGCAGAGGTCGCGAGGGATAGGCGGATTCCTTGGTGCTCTGGGTGGGGGACACCAAAGCAGCAGCAGCAACCAGCAGGGGTTGACCTCAACCACTGCCAGCAGGACAGGGTACAGTCCTTATGGATCTGGTGTCGGTGACCTGGAGCAAGGAAGTTACAGTCCTGCAGTACAGCAGCAGCAGCAGCAGCAGGTTGGCACATCTATAACAGCTGGGAGCCCTTACACCAATGTACAGTATGACAAGCAGTTTGGGCAGCTGGCAACGGTTCCAGGTCAGACAGCAGGTGCGGTGGCAGGATATGGGACGGCTGTGGCCCAGCAAGGGGCCCAAACTGCTGCAAAGGTTGGAAACTCCCTCACACAGCAAGCTGCAACCTCACTGGCCACCCCAGGGCAACCCCTACTAGGTGGTAATCAGCAGCCAACTGCGGTCCAAGGTTTGGGTCAGGACCCTAACACCTACCTCTTGGGCGGCAGTGACTACTACCCAGGAGGCAGCAGCGGGGTTGGCCAGGCTGGTGTGGGCGGGCGCAGCGCAACATACACTCCTGGCCAGGGAGGTGCAGGGCTGACGGCCGGCCAGCTGGTGCCCAGTGAAAGCCGCGGAGACCAGTATGCTGGAGGACAGCTGAACACAGGGGGTGGGTTTGTTGGTCAGAATCCCAATCCAGGTGGTACTTTTAACCCTGCTACTGGTGAGTTGACACACCCCACTACTGTGAACAAGAATGTTCCTGCAATGCACGATATGCGTGCTGGGCTGTTGTTGCCTACAATTCTCTGCAGCACTAATGAAACAAGCGCCAATGGCAGCATTCATGAAATCTCACACACACTGCATTGTGATGTCACTGGATTCAATGGAGCCTGTTTGATCCATGTTGAGCTTGCGATCTGAGAACATCTTCAGTGTATATGCAGCACCTGCCACCTGACTTTTGCTGCTGGCCACTCCTTACAACATCACACCAGGCCCCTTGCGGTATTGTATAATAGCAAACATGCCATCTGCGTTCACTTCACAGGTCAGTTTGCTCCCTCCCCACCTGGCTCAGGGGATGTTCCTGGTGGCTTCTACTGGTCTGGAGGGTACTGGGGCTACTGCCCGCCTCCTGCACCCCCAGTGCCCAACCTGCCACCTCCACCACCGCCTGGTGTGACAAGCAGCTTCATCAAGAGCCCACAGCAGGGACAGTCATTCCAGACTGGGCCAAATGGCCTGGCAAATGTGCTGCTGGATGCCACCGGGAGCATAGCAGCTCCAAACCGTCGTATTGTGAGTGTGTTCGGGGTCTTTCAGCTGGGCTGGCTTGGTCAGCCGTGAGCAGCAGTATCTGACTTGGTTTGAAAGGCTTTGTCAGTGCAGCCAGATATACATCCTGGCAATCACCTGCATTTGGCATGCAGGTGATTATGAACAAGAGTTTTACAAGTCAGAGGGATGTACAGGCTGTCACTCTTCTACGGCATATCAAACAATTTAGTAACTTCCCAAGTTTACAAACGGAAGTGTGATCTCTCAGCGTCAACAACATTGTGTGAAGGTCAATTTGCTGCAGCATCTGACTAACAACTGCTATTCTTTGCACTCAGAACTGCTATGCCTTGCTGCTATGCCTGCTGCTCCTGTTTGACTACCAGGTGGCATATGGATGGGTTGTCAAGTCAGCCACTGACGGCACACCCAAGGCCACAGCGACTGGTGTCACAAACACTGTCCAGCTAGCACCTGGCCAGTATGTGGTGACACTCAATGTGGTTGACAACACAGGGGCTAACAGTCAACAGGGTCCGATCCGGTTTATGGTCATGGGTGCTGGACAGCTGGGTGGTAATACAGGTATTGGGCCACAGCCTGTGATGATGGCGGTCATCAGATCACCACCACAAGTGGTGCTGTCTGGTAGAGATGGTGGCAATGTCACGGTCCCACTGGATGCAACAGGGTCACTGCCAGCACCAGGCTTCTTGGTGGCCAGTTACATCTGGACTGTCACAACACAGCAACTTGGTGACCAGCTGGTGCTCAGCCAACAGACAGTCACCCAGGCAAATGCTGCTAGTGTGTCATTGCCTGTTGGCAGTTACATTGTCACTTTAATGGTGGTAGATACTGGTGGGAGGAACTCCACACTGACCAAGGTGAGTCCCTGATGAAAGGCCAAAGGTTGGCACAACAGCTTTTAACTCTGTCCTATAGTGTCCTTTGGACTGCTGTGTGCATGGTATGGAGGCATCTTGGTGTGTTGAACCACCGCTGCAAGTGCATGTGTTGGAACCTGCAGGGTTTGCTCATCAATGCCCTCATGAACAGGCCTGGCCTCACTGGCAACGCAATATCACCAGGGCCATCATGGCCCTTTGATAATACACATTGGGTGCTTCTATATCTATGTTGTGTCCCTCAGTGGTTGCTGGTTGATTGGGCCACTGACTGGCTGTAGTGCCGCTTCTGTACTGCATGCAGAACTTTGTTGTGGCTGGTGGCACAGCAGCAGACGGCATCATTGCCGTAATCACACAGCCTTTGTCATATGTGCCAGCATCTCCCGGAGGCTTCACCACGGTGACCCTGGACGCGCAGAACAGTGCAGCAAGGGCTGGCAGCACACTCACACAATGGGTGTGGGCTATCGTTGACCAACAGAGCAAGTCACCTGTGGCAAATACTACTGGAAGGATTGCCCAAGTGCGCCTCAGGCCAGGCTCATATCAAGTTGGGCTACTTGTTTTGGATGATAAACCAGAGGCGCAAAATGCAATCGCCCAGAAAAATGTCCAAGTAGGGCCCGCCCCCCCTCTTCCACCAGGCACAATACCCTTTGACCCAGATGCCCCTCTCCAGTCACCCTCCCCAGCACCTGGCGGACAGGGACCTATCATACCTCCGCTGACAACACCATTACAAGGAGAGTCGGGAGGCAGGGTGTCTCTGCCAGCAATTGTCGATCCGAATGGAGCACCTGTGACTGTTAAATGGGACCTCAAGCAGGGAGAGGATGTTATCAAATCCGGTGCCGGTAGTGTGGTATCCCTTGTGGCGGTACAACCTGGAACTTACACCATACAGGTTACTGCTAGTGATGGCCAGGTAACAGCGGGTGGCTCCTATACTCTTGTGGTCAAGAGAGGAACTGCCCCAGCGCCACCACCGCCAAGCCCACCACCTCCGGCGCCAGCTCAACTAAATCTGGATTTGCGGCTGCCGTCACTTACATTATCTGAGGGTGCTCAGCTGGAGATTGATGCTGGGTCAACAGGTGTTCCATTCCGCAACCTCACCCGGTACAGATATGGGTGGTCACTTGTAGCCAAGGCGTCAGGTCAGACCGTTTCTACAAAGCAGGGTCAACATGTCGTATTCCCTCTGGATACTGCAGATAGCCTCCAGCTTCTGCTGAATGTGACAGACCCCTCTCTACAGGCATCAACCACTGGCACAAGTAACCTCAAAGTCCTCCCTAGGGCTGATGAGGCGACCCCCCTGCCCACACTGACTGGCCAGTGTCTGCCCTTCAAGTCTAACCCGAACTCTGATACAATTTTGAGTTGTCCAAACTTGAGGCCTGTCAATGCAGATGGCAGTCCCAGTACAGATGAGTTCATCTGGGCCTGGAGGATCACACGGACAGGTGAAAACCAACGAATCACCACACAGCTTGGCAGGACTCCAAATTTTGGCAGGCTACCAGAGGCAAACTACATTGTTGAGGCTGCTGTTGGATGGAAAGGGCCACCCACAAGCCAGAATACCATCCACTTCCTCTCAAGTTACTTGGTGGTGAGCCCCAACAATCCACCATCTGCACCAACAGGGTAGATCGTGTAGCCTCAGGGTGTTCTAGTGTTCTGGACTGGGCCAGATAGCAAACAGCTATCCTGGCTGTGTTGGCTTGATAATTTTTGGGTAGCTCAGTGCTACCGTAGCGCTGCAAGTTGCAGCTGGTTGTAGCTGGTAGTACCATGTATGGTATATACAAGCGGCACCATACAAAATGTGCCCCTGAGGAGCACCCCGTAGGAGCCAACAAAGTCAGTTGTGCCTTGCTCCACATCCATCATGGTAGTACTGGAGGCGTCTTGCACCCACTAATGGCACCGTGCCAGCAGCGGCTGCTGCCAATTGACTCAGGTGCCAGCCTATGCCATGCTGCATCATCCAATCAGCATGTCATGAGCAGTGCGCATTGCAATCCGTCAATTTATTCTTGACGATGGCACCACGGCCCCATGGATGGCCATCTGTACACCATCCCAATCGCTATGCTTTTTCTTGCACTTGTGCAGTAAGGCCTGCGGTGCAGGACTGCGCGCTGGCATTGAGACTCTCAATTTTAAACGGTCGAAAATTTGTCAGATCGCGAGTTCTTCACTGAATCCAGTGGAGCTGCAGTATACTGTACGTACATGAACAGACCGCCGCCAGGCCAGCTGTACGTATATGTGTATGATATTGAGCTGCAGTATATAGCGCACAAACTTCTTCCTGTAGTTCCCTTTCATCTCGCCATTGATTGGCGACACAATCGCAGAGGGTCATCCGCAGTAGTAATAGTGTAGTGTAGTCTGCAACACAATAGTTGTTGAAGCATGGACATGGGCCTTATGCCCTTGAAACTGCTACAAAGGCAAGGAAGGAAGGAAGTACACTTTCCGGCCGCAAGGCCCTACAAAGGCAAGACACTGTGGTACAATTGCTCTGCACTGATCTACAAGCAGCTGCCAGCTGACAACACCCGACAGTGCCCATCGTCCTCACAAGCGTCGACGTCGGCTGCTTTTGCAAGCGCCACAACGACCAGCACTGGTTGCACCCTGCCTGGAGTTCACAGTGTACATACAACAGGAATACGAGTATGCCTATGTGTACATATGCAGCCTTTAAATGCACACGTGGAAAAGTGCAGTGCATATACACATTTACAGGTAATGATGTGATGTGGAAGGACTGTGATACTCATGAGGTTCAGGTGGACAGCCGGACAGCCAAGGCAGGCACAAGCTTGAGCATCACACCCGGGTGGCGCCCCCCACGCATGTCAGTGCATTTGCCATTGCATCTCAACTTGTTGCATGGCTCAATTTCTTTTACATAGTAGGTCGTGTACGCATCCCCGTGTGAAGCTGCAGTGTACTACAGCAACAAGTGCACACTAGCCAAGGTGAGGGTGTCAGGCAGGAAGGCAGGACAATCATTACTACAAGAGCAAACCTAGCCAGGCAATCTCTGGAGATTAACCAACGGTTGGCTGCAGACTTTCTCATTGTTGGTTGCAGATTGTCAGGATCCTGAAGCGATACAACTTACAACAACTAGAAACAAGAGCAGCAGTGAAGCTACTACTTGCAATCCGTGCATCAGGCTGCCGATGTTGACGCCACCGCGGCCATATCAAGGTGAAGTCCACCATTCCATAGGCTGTTCTCAGTCAATTGGACAGCCACTGCCATTGCTGTGAGCCTCATGGGAGTCACAAGCCAGTGCCTAAGCAGCAGTCACAAAAGCACTACTGCTTAGGACATCAGACGACGTCAGCAATCAGTGCTCATTAACATGAATACAGTACTAGTCATCTGATAATACAACATATTGCCTGAACATACCAGAAGCCCAGAACCTGAGTGCAGTCACACCACCAGTCAAGCCATAGGCACCCAGATGGCGAGACAGCTGCTTTGTCTACTGCAAACCGCATATGATGACGATTGCTTCTCTCATAAGCTCATGCCTACAGCTGGTAGAGCAGCCATGATGGGTTTCAGACCCACCACACTACGGACCCGAGTGCCAGAGGTGACGGCTGTACAGGTGCTGCTGGATGCCTACACTGGGCCCCAACAAGCTCAAATTCGAATTTATCATTTATGCTTGTGCAACAGTGCTAAGAGATCTGTTGCACACGCCAACGGAATGTCAACACCACACTGTGTACACAAGAGGCCTGACGCCGACCGACAACCCTGCAAGATGTAACAAGCGAGCGCAATACATTTGCATAATAGTAAGCTGCGGAAAACAAACCGCCAGCTGTGCAGTTGATGCTTTCCATGTGACAAGCAGGGAGCAAAGCGAAGTACACACAACACCACCGAGCAACATGCCTGAGCACTGCGGTTGCTTACTACAGAGACATGCAGCAAAGCCCCTGCAAGCCAACCAATCAAAACACCAGTCAAGGCACCCAACAAACACTGCTACACAAAGGACAGCTCAGTGTGCAGTCCAAGGCAGATAACATCTACCACATGGCATAGCATGATGATTTACTTGGCAAGCAGTCAGCTGACTTCCTCAAGGTTAATGCACAAAAGCTGTCAGCAAGGTGATAGTGCAACAGCCTGCAGCCTCCAAGCTGTAGATCTGAGAGCACCTCAATATTTGATGGCGTGAGAGGATGCAGCATGCTGGGATGCCATAAAAGTGTATTACACCTCCTGGAGTGGTCAGATAGTGTCTTGCACCCTGACAGTAAACCTTTGAACGTGTCAGCACTTCACCCAGTAGTGGCAGTCAGCTCTGTACTGTGCAGATGCGCCAATTGCTGCAGGAACAGCACTTCCAGCAGCTGATGGCTGACTACTGCAAGAATGGATCCGCACACAGCCGCCTGAGCAGATGGTCAAACACTCTGATTGCCTGCAAGCCACAACCAAACTCCCGCAAACCATCACAATAAACTACCATGCAATTTTATTATTTAAAGTGAGAGTCATGGAGCTCCTGACATCTATGGCAGGCCTTAGTCACCCATACACACAGTAGAAGGCATACCTAGCTTTGATGTTAATACATATGCATCACACAGCCGCTCACTGCAGTGACAGCGGCAGCTTGTGTCTTTTACTCTCAGGTTTGCTGTAATGCAGTGCGGCAAACAGGCCACACCCTGAGAAGCAGAGGCAGCATATCCACCTCAACAATTACACACCTGCCAGGATTGCATCGAGTTATGAACCAAAAACAATGCTCACATCAGCACTGCATCAGTACAACAACCAGATGCAGGTGTGTGATGTGCGCTATGTAACAAAACAAAAGATCAGGAAAAACGACATCCAGGGTCTGGCTGCAATCACTGCCAACCACCAAGAGACTAGTGATGCCATACAAGGCACAATACAACGCCTGGCCATGTTGGTGTCGTCATGAGCCTGATACACGTGACCAGCATCACTGCCAGCCAGGCAACACGTGGGTGACCCGTGCAGCTTGCCTTGCAGCAAGCTTATTTCATTCATTAGCTGACATAAAACATCTCTGGGTGGCTGAGTACACGCTCTGCACAATACAGGTTAAGAATGACTGCTGCATCACAACAAGTCTGCTGTAGCATATCCCAATTGCGTTCAGAGTGCAGCACTCCACTGCGATATCGTGTTTGCACTGGAGCGCTCTTACAGAAATGACCCGCTGATCCACATTGCTGTGGCGCACATTCCTGTGACTTGAACCAGAATCAAAAGTAGTCAAAGAAGCCACAGCAGCAAGAACTGCTGGGACAAAACAACTTCACCGCCCAACAGCGGCGCCACCACTAAACCAGGTCAGCAAGCTGTGCAAAAGCCCTACTGCTGCGCAGAGAGAGGCTTCCAGATGCCAAGACCATCACCCCATGTGAAAGCTGCCATTCTGCTGCTGCCCTCGTCTGTGGTGTCCCCGCAGCTGCTGCCCTTGCTGCTGCAGCCTCCTTCAGGTGAACCCGGCAGCGACCGTGCAGCCCTGCCCTGAGCAGCATCCTTGCTGCCGGGTGAACTGCTGCTGCTGGAGGCACTTGTCGGACCACCCACAACCAAATGCTCTGGAGACATCTGCCGCGATGCAGCAGCTGGTGCAGAGGTATTACCAGCCTCAGCACAAGCAGACATAAATAATTCTGCAGTCGGCTGCTGCTGCACTTCCCTGCTGGTCTCAAACCCTTCAGCTGTCCAGGCCCTGGCAGAGCTACCTGCAGCAGGTGTGCCCCAAAGCCCACCATTCCTGCCCTGCCAGTCACCATAGTTGTTATTGGTGGCACCAACAGGAGCACCAAGGACCCCGCCTGCCCCATACATGTCGACATCACCTGGAAGTCTATAAGCGGCCAGACCAGAACCACCATAAGCCAGTCCTGCGGCCTGCTGTGTGCTGTAGCCTCCCCACGGGTAACTATACCCGAATGATGATGCCCGCCTGTTGACAACTCCATTACGAGCCTCGCCACCAACTGCCGCTGCTACTGCTGCAGCAGCTGCTGCAGCCACGCCACCATCCAGTGAGCCCCTGCTGCACCAGTTGTCCAGGCCAAAGGTACTGAACAGCTGGCTATCTGCAGGCCCACTCTGCAGTCCAAGATTGGGTGCTGCTGCTGCAGCTGATGCCCCCGCAGCAGGAGGCCCAACCTGCTGCCAGTTGCTCTTTGGGCCAAGTTCCTGAGCAATGACTTGTAGCAGAGCCGCTGCCTTGGTGTGGGGGTTGTCTGGTAGCATTTCCCACTCTAGGTAACTCACATTCACAACCTTCCAGCCACGGTCCTGTGGTCAGGTTGCAAAAGCTGTGGTTAGCAGGGCGGTGAAAGACACACTGGCCGTAATAGAGCTGTTCACAAGCTACAACAGCCATTTAACAACACAACACACAGAACGGTACATAGTAAGCCTTCTTCCACCCTTTCCCTTGGCAGCAGCGATCCCAACAGGCGATTTAATGAGTGTGTACCCAGCCATGGCCACTGTCTCATTGCCTCATTCACCTGCAACAGCCTCCTGCGCACCAAGACCTCACTGAGTGGCATCTGAGGTGCGCTGTTGGTGTAGTGGTGGCTGCCGTCCACCTCCACTGCCACAGGCTGGCCGTCAACCTGGAAGGCAATGTCAATGCTGAACAGGCCATCATCAGTCAGCCACTCCATGGTGTTGGGGATGCCTGCCAGCTGCAGGGCATTGCTCACATCTGCCTGTAGCTTGCTGACGTGGACATCAATTGCTGATGTCAGCCACATGTGTCTCGCATGGCTCTGCAGAGGCTCAGGGAGTGTAGGCAGCTGGTCTTGGGGGATAGAAGACAGGGGGACCGCAGCATTGCGCGCAATCTGGCTGTGCAGCATCAACTGGGCATGAAAAGCTTGGTGTACACCCTCAGGTGTTAGACCTGCGGATGCGGACAAGAAACACATTAATAGCTGTTGGTAGGCATGGCGGATTGAGGCACAAAAAGCCGCGCACAGCAATCCCCTGATAAATGTTTTGATCCACCACTGCAGTAGGCCTGCCATTCTGCGCAGGCAACAGGCAACATGTGTGCATGTTCCCTGGCAGAAGGCAGTGTCAATCCGATACGCATACAGGTGGCATGAGGTCAGACCAGCCAGCCCACCTTGCACATTGCCAGCACAATGGCAGAACTGCTCCCAGGTGTGCGTATCCAGCTGTCCCAGCACTCCCAGTGCCCACACAGTGTTGCAGAGCTCTTGCTGGTTCATCCTCGGCAGCAGCCGCTTAGCAGCAGACACCAGCGCATCGTTGTGGTCTCCAAGTGGGTGGCCAACACGTGCAAAGGCCCAGAGAGAGTTGGCTACATTCTGGGGCTCAACGCTGTCCAGTTGGGCAGCAAGCTGCTCCAGCAGGGCCGTGAACAGCTCCGGGTGATAGTGGCGGAGAGTGCTGAAGGCCCAGGCTGTCATACTGCAGTTCTGAGCATTGAAGCTGCTCACATTCACTGCAACCTGCAAACAGTAGTGCCATGAGAAATGGCATCAGGCAATTAACAAAGCGATGGAATACATACCGACTGCCAGGCAGTGCTGCTTGCATCATGGCCTGACAGGATCATGCTGGGCAGAATCCTACAGAGGTTCTGTCAATCATACAGCATTGACTAATATTGCCGGTTGTCACTGACACGATCTGTGTTTGTCCTTGTCATGGGCTGGAGTGCAGACTAACGTTCAGATCTAAGTGCAGGCTGCAACTCACTTGTGCTGCCAACTGCTGTGCCAGTGCTGGGTTGTAGTGGCCCACTGTGGCATACGCCCAAGCCATGTTGCTTAGGCCCTGTGCAGTGAACATGTCCAGCTTGCCCAGCGCAGCTGCAGCCATAGCCTCAAACAGCACAGGACTGCTGCACCCCAGCTTAGCAAATGCCCAGGCTGCGAAGCAGGCACAACACGCAGACGGAAAAAGGATCACTAGCATGAACCACTTCCTGCAAATAACTGGATACCTGCTGCATTTGGATGGCTGCTGCAGGCTCAAGTGGCACGGTTCATCAGCTGCAGCAGTGATTCTGCCATGCTGTGCTCACCGGTGTTGCTCAAGCCCTGTGGCTCAAACATGTCTAACTTGTGCATCACAGCCTCTGCCCAGCTGCCCAAAATGCGGGTATCCACGTGTCCCAGTGTGGCACACGCCCACAGGGCATTGCTCAAGTTCTGGCTGCTCATGCGGTCAAGGCGACAGCTGCACTCTTGCAGTACTGCTGACAGAAAGGCTGTGTCCTTGTGGCCAAGTGTGGCACACGCCCACAGCAGGTTTGACAGTCCCTGGACATCATATGAGCTGATGTCTGACAGGCAGTGGCTCAGCAGGTGCTCGAAGAGGCCGTCATCTCGGTGGCCCGCAGTTGCTAATGCCCAAGCAATGTTGGATACACCCTACAATTAAACAGTCTTGAGTCAGTTTAAAGAAGCTGCACGATCAAATGAGCATGTCTTAGATGCCACAGTATAGCAACACAACATGCGTGATGTGGATTTACTTGCCCTACATTACGATGCATGTCACAACAGTACACCATTAGTTGATTGCAAGAATAATCATTCACAGGGAAGGAGCCTACCTGAGGCAAGAAGTGTGGCAGCTTAGCGGTCACTGCTCCCAGCAGGTGTGTAAACAGTACATCATCATAGTGGTGCAGCTTGGCAAATGCCCACACCACATTACTCAGCTCCTGCTCCTTGAACTGGTCCACCATCACCAGGGCCCGCTGGCTCACCACATTCATGAGCTCACGGTCATAATGCTCCATGCTGGCAAAGGCCCACACAACGTTGGCCAGCTCCTGGGGCTTGAATTCTTCAACCTTCCTGATGACCTGCAGGTGGATGAATGCAACAGCAATGTGTGGACGGTCACCGACGCTTTTGTGCTTCACACCTGCTGATCCTGCATCTATCATGTAGGCTTGCAGCAAGGCACCATTGACGGTTCAAAGTCACCCTGATTCACAGGTGCTGCGGGTGTTGGCATGCCTCTAACACCAAAGAGGAGTCCTATCAAAAAGCCGTTGCACTGCAGCATTATGACTCAGCAACCGGTGCATGGCAGCAATGACCCTCACCTGCTTGGCCATTGCAGTCATAAGCAGCTCATTGCGGTAGTGCAGGTACACAAAGCTCCACAGCAAATTGCTCAGGTTCTGAGCACTGAACGCCTCCATCTTATCCATGGCTGCTGCTGCTATGAGCGCTGGCAGCTTCTGACTGGGTGAGTACTTTAGCTTGCCAAAGGCCCAGGCTGAGTTTGCCAGGCCACGTGCATCAAATGTATTGATGTGGGTAGCCATCAAGGATGCGAGGTCATCAACAAGTGCCTTTGCAGTGGTATCATTCTGCAATCACAAGCACAACTTTTGGTTTGTTCGACATGTTCCAGTCTAGTTGTAGTGGCCAACACCATGCCAGACGCCAGACCACGTTATAGAAGGCAATCAGCCCAGTTGCTGTGATACATGGCCTGCAATCCACCTAGTGCTGATGATGAGGCCATTGCATAGGAAGTGCAGATGCCTACCTGGACTCCGCCCGTTTGGCCAACCAGCTTGGGCACACGAGCGATGGCACTGCTGATATTGAAGAAGTCGAACCCAGCACCCTTGCTGCGCACAATGTTGTGCAGATCCCTCATGCTGTGTGTGTTCATAATCTGCTTGTTTAGGCTTATGCTATTATTCAAGCGGGGCTTGCGAGCACCTCCAAGCAGCTGTGAGCTGCTGCTTGCTGCACCGAAGCCTCCTGCATGGGGCCTGGGGATGCTCAAGTTGGCTCCCATCACAGATGCTGGCAGAATAGAGCCATGCAAAAGCATATGCTGGCCTGCAGTGTCGTACAGAGCTGCTGTATCTGCTGCCCTGCTGTTTGTGAAGTGGGGGTGCTGCCCCCATTGACTGCCAGGGTAGCCTGCCTGCTGGGAAGACAGATTGTGCAAGGACAGTAAGTCAGCCTTGCTGAGCAGCATCACATACCCAAAAAGGACCATGCTGACATAAAACCGTTAGTAAGGCATCCTGCAGCTAATCCCAGGTGACAAGACTACACGTCCTGCATGCCCGTGGTGATAAATCAATAGTTCCAAAGGCAGCGCATATGTCCAGGTTTGTGCTGCTTACCTGCCCTGCATTTTTGCTAATGTTGAGGATATTGAACCCAGAAACCAGCCTGTCATTTGCTGCTGCAGCTGCGCGTGCAGCACCAAGGTCCTGTGGTCCTGGAGCTGCTTGTTGAGATACTGCATGGCTGCCAGCCAGAGTGTCCCACACATTGACTGCCACCTGTGGAAGAGCAGCCTGCTGGCGACCTTCTGCTGCAGCAAGGAGCACAGGTCAATATTGTTGCAAGCAAAGACATCCAAGCTCAAGAGGGCATCTGACAGCAACTTACCTCGCGCTGCAGCCTGAGCAAGCTGGAGAAGGATCTGAGCTTTTTGGGACATTGTGAAAGAGGCTCGAGTTGTCTGCCCTGAAGTTCACCTGCAATTGGAGATAGTCAACAGGTCATCCCAACGCCTACTCTGACGACACCAAAAGGCTAGGCAGGGCATGACCAATGCCAACAAAATGCGACGACATAAACGCCAAACTGCAACACACTCCTGTGTACCATTTCGACCCAATCTGTTTGGGTCGAAATGATCCACAGGAGTGCGTTGCAGTTTGGCGTCGCCACAAACGCAGCTCCTCACGCAGCTGCATGATCGACAGACGACGGAGAGTAGGCTTTGGCGGTAGACAACTTAGATTGGACTGTGGGCGAGTCAGGCACGCCAAATTGCATTAAATGTTACACTTTGTCATACTATACTTGCGACACCACACAGACACCTGCTGTGATAATCCTCGCACACTGAAAGCTACGTGCCATCAGCGCTTGCAGCTGCCGCTCGTGATCAGCATGTATAGATAAGGATACCATTTCAACTAAGACATTTCGCATTGGCATACACAGAAATGCTACACAGCGGGCGTTCCCTGGAAGCTATCTATTGACCAGCACCACTGCGTGCTCACCGGGATAGAATTGAAATACTACCGTACAATCTATATGTCCTCACTGGTTTGTCTTCACTGCTTTGACGGCCCCCAGAGCGACACAGCCCGATGCGTGACTTGCAGTCTTGCTGAGCACTCCTGCAAGCTGCCTTGTAGCCCAGATTAGTCTTGTGTGTCAAATCCAATCATTGTATCTACGTCCTTGATGTTCCTACAATCTGCAGGTCGATAAGAACATGGTTGACAAGGCGCCTTGTATCAGTGACTGAAGGATCAACATAAGTATGCGGACCCAAACAACAACTCGTCTGAGTACCGAAGGACATATTGGTCTGTCAGATGGGACTTAAAGTTGGTTGTCACTTTACAGGATGACGAGGACGAGAACATTCCTTGTGCCTCCATTGCTGGTGACATTATTCTGTGCAGGCCATTACGATCATGTTGCAGGAGGGCCTCACAGCAGCTGGCCAATCATGTGTCTGGTAATGTTCGTTGCTGCACAGGATGGCACTTCAGCTGGTGAAGGATACTATTGAGGAGCTGAAAAAAGCACACATTGAACCGGAGGACGTGGCTCATGCCATAGAGTTTTTTTTGCAGGTACAGCCGAACAGGATTCGAGGTTGTGATGCAACCCTTGCCGCAGCTCATAGGTGTTGCCCCAACATGATGTTGCAAGGTCGATCCTCACCACGACCACATGGTCACCTTTGAGGGTATGTGTCTCACTCTATATTTGTCAACTTATCAACAGGATGGCCTCAAAGGCAACAGGGCTGTGGCTGATAACCTCTGGAGTGTCGTACTTGCTGCAGTCAGGTGCGGGCTGTTGCACCAGGGTTGGTTGCAATTTTTCTGTGGTTTGTGCTGAAGGCGACAAGGCGTTCCACTACCGTACTGCCTCAGAGCTTGTCAACTGCTTCACAGTCAACCATGGGTGCAGGGCGTTTCCAATACATCTGAGCCCTAGTGTGGAGAAAGCACAAGCAGCGGTAGAGGCATGCCCAGAGCTGGACCTGGTCAAGACATGGCTTGTGCAGGTGGGTCCCTAGGAAAAAACGCAAATTCGTTGCAGCATCAGAGCATGCTGTGACAATTGACAGTTGAGCACACACACCCACAGGAAACTTATCTTCTCAGCCTGCACCTCCCCAGCTGTCTTGGCCGTTATCTATGAGCCCTGTGAAGTTGTGATCCTGGCTCAACATTGTTGTTGGACAGCAGATTCTGAAGTTGAATTCTGGCTGGCTGTCTTGAACATGGGTGGTAGCCTTGGCGCGGGTGTTGGGTGGTATGACACTGGACATCAGCAGCTGGCCCTCAACCGCCTCTTACACTGCCTACACTCCTGAGCACTGCCTTTGCTCTCTCATGGCCATCTTGCACAGTCCTGGTGGTGGGTCCACATCAAGCACATAAGCAGGATTGCTTCATCTCAAACACGCCTCCATGTATCGTGCCCTGCAGGCGGCAGCTGATGGCTCCCTCGTCATTCTGCTTGAGAAGCTCAGGAGTCAGCCCCAGATACTGACAGCCTATGACAGCCAGGCCCCACTCAGAAATGCTGCAACAGTACAGCAGCTCATTGAACTCCTGCAGGAACTCAAGGTGAGTGTGCACAGCAGCAGAGCAAAAGGAGGGGGGAACAGCAGCGGATGGGCAACAGCAAGGGCATTGAAATATCAGCAGGGCGAACATGATGTTCAGTGCAACATGAAATGCTGCACAACCTCTCAGCAGCAGGAAAACGCCTTGACAGTACAGCAGTGCTGTGGCCAGACAGCAGCACACTGCACAGCATTGGGCGCTTTTGCTTTTGTGGGATGTTGCACTGCCAGTGAAGGTACTCATCATCAGGCATGCTGACATGCAGCTAGCTCTGCATGCACAGAATTATCATGTCTCAGACAGCAAGCAGCAGCAGGTCTTTGACATATCTCTCTGCACCACTTCCTTTGCTGGATGATGCACCTTGGACAGCATCATTTCAACACTCTGCGGTCAAACCCTGCAGGCACTGATTCCCATCACGCCATATGACAGGTTTTTGCAGCACCAGGCATTGCAGCAGCCAGCAGCAGCATATGAGCCAGTACATATCCAGACAGAACAGGACTTGCCTCACCACAGCCACCACACAAGCAGCAGCGGCAGCAGTGCCAGCCCTCAGCAGGATCAGCAGTCATCTGGACAACCACCTGGACAGTGGCAGCCTGATGGTCTGCAGTCGTTGAGCAAGGCATCAACAACAGCTAGCAGCAGCAGCAGCAGTCTTGGTACACAGGAGCCTGCAAGAGGAGGAACCTTTGCGAGCGCAAAACTGGCAGCAGCAAAGCGCATAGACAGGAAGCTGCTAGGGGCCTTCTCCAGGAAACCCAGCAGCAGCAGCAGCAGCAGTAGTAGCGCAGCAGTGAGCACCACAGCAGCAACTAGTAAGGACGCTGGTAGACCTGATTATTCAAGGTGTGTGCTTCCAGGGAATGATTGTCCTGAAATGTTAATTGTCAAGGTGCAGTTGCAGGTGGTGAAGGGTACCAGTGATCGGCAGCACCCAGTCAGGCTGCATTTGGAGGTTGGAGCAAGCATAGGCAGTAGTAAATGCAGCCCCAGTGGGCCATGCAGCAAAGGTACTACCAGCAGCAGCAGTAAACTTCTAGGCGCAGGAGCTGGCGCAGTGAAAGGACTTCTGCAGGGGCTGCACCAGTCGGCTACAAGCGGTTTGCAGCAGTCTGCTGCTGCTGGTCAAGACATCAGTGGTGCTGTAGCAGCAGCAGGGGGTGCAGTTGCGGCAGCGATAGGGCAGCCATTTGCTGCCGTCAAGGGATTTGCAGCAGCAGCAACAGGCCGGGCAGCTGGTAAGAAGGTCACTGGCAGTGGAAGAGCTAGCCCCACAAAAGGCCATGCCTCTGCTGAATCAGGTGCTGCTGCTGATGATGCTGCAGTGTCCGCTTTGGATGGCACTGGTATGCAGCTGCCGAAATTCTTCAAACACAAGCAGTCTGGGCCTGCTGCTGCAGCACACAGCAGTGGCAGTAGCACCTTGGTAGCATCACCAGCATCAGCAGAAGGCAGGCAGTCGAGTTTCTCTGAACAACTTGTTAAGCTGCAGCTGGAGGTGTCTGGTGATGCTGCTGCTGAGGTGCCAGTGAGGTGTGCCATCAGGGCAGTGGCCTTGTCAAGCAGGGCCAGCAGCAGCACAGCTGGCGCAGGCGGGTGGGGAGCCAAAGGCCTGATGAACAAGTTCAGCAGCATGGGCCGCAGCAGTAAGGAGGCAAACAGGCACAGCAAAGTGCAGCAGCAGGAGCAGGAGCAGCAGGATCGCGGCGCTGGTGATGGAGCTGCAGGAGGATCAGCTGAGGCGGGTGAAGGTGACGTGTTGGAGGGGGACATGTGGTCAGTCATGACTCGCCTCAGAAACAACAGCATGACCCAGGCAGCAGGAGCAGCAGAAGATGAAGGAGTTGCAGCAGCAGCTGACGACTCAGCAGCAGCACAGCAGCTTCAAGAGCAGGGACAGCAGCTATATGAACAGCTCTTGGACACTTGCAGCCAAGTTGCTGCTGCCGCTGCTGCCACCAGGGGTTGTATCGGCGATGAAAGCCCACAACTGCTGCAGTTGGTAGAGCTGTTGAAGGATCTGTTCAACCACGGGCTGAAGCAGTCGAGCAGCAGCAGTGGCAGCAGCAGTGCTGACGCTGGGGGCAAGGCTGCCGCTGCTTTCAGTGGGTGGCTGTCCAGCAGGAGCCTGACAGCGTTTGGGGTAAGCCGCTACTGGAAGAGGCAGCTGGCTGCAGCTCACAGTAGCACTGCTGTATGCACCTCTGGTGGTGGGGACACGCCTGTGTATGCAGTAATGTCATCAACATGTCATGCCTGCAACTAGATGCTGTGCAAGTGAGTTACAACGTTGTGTCTAGTTACATCTGACGCAGTGCTGCGCCACTAGTAGTACCTTAAAGTGACGCTGTTGAACGATCGTACGTACCCGCACACAGGCAGCTGAGTTTGCAATTGCTCATGGTGTGTTACTGCATTGTGATGTTGCTGCTGTTGCACTTGCAGGTGCTACAGGCCCTGCAGCATGGCAGCAAGCAGCACCCGCGCCTCATGCTGGGTGCTGACAGCATATCAAACATGCAGGCAGCCAGGCACGCATCACCAGCTGCCATGCTTGTGCTGTGGGTGCGCTCAAGCCTCAATGAACAGCTGTTGGGAGTCAGGCTCTCCACCCTCCTGGCAAACCCAACAGCACTTGCGCAGTACTACAGGCCCCAGGCCCTGCTGCTGCAGCCGCAGGAGATGCAGGACTTCCAGCAGCAGTTTGCCCAGCTGATGAGGTGTAAGTTTGCCCTGCTGGTGGAAGCGCCTGCTGTTGTGGGGGCGGCAGCCACAGCTGGCAGCAGCGGCGGCCGCAGCAGCAGCAGCAGCAGCAGTGCCAGTAAAGGGGGTGTGATGGATCCGAGGAGGCTGCTGGGTGGTTTCAGCAAGAGCTTCAGCGCTCTCAGGGCTGGCAGCAGCAGCAGCACTTCAGCAGCGGCACCTGCAGCTGTCACAGCAGACTCATCTACCGCACTGGCTGCTGATTCTGCAGCAGGAGGCAGCAGCAGCAGTGCTATACCTACCTTTCTGTGGTCTGCTCTGGGACACAGCAGCGTCAGCAGCACTGCAGCAGCTGCCGGCAGTGAAGCTGCACCAGAAGCAGGGTTGTTGGGCAGTGGGTCAAGCATGCTGAAACGTGGTCAGCGGCGATTGGCAAATATTCTTGAAGTGAGGGTGCCACCCCCTGACAGTGCTGCTGTGTTATCTTCAGAGAATAGTTGTGCCCTGTCACCGGTATCAACACCTGGAGATGCAGCGTATGCAGAGTGGTGGAGCCCCAACAGCAGCTTCCAAGACATGCAGGGAGCAGCGGCAGCGGCTGCAATTGGTCAAGATGTAAGCTTTGTCGGGGATGCTGTGCTGCTTGATCTCTTGCAGAAGGATGATCCTGACGCCCAGTGTTCTCCAGGGGGTTGGAGAAGCAGCAGCTCTGCTGAGAGCCTGGGGAGCAAAGTTGCTGCTGCTGCTGCTGGCAGCAGTGAGGAAAGCAGGGCTGCAGACCTTCATGGCAGTGCGGTAGGCAGCGAAGCAGCAAAGAGGCTGGAGCAGGAGTTGACAGCAGCGATGGCAGCTCCTCTGCAGGTGCTGCTGGATCGCAGTCGCAGGACCGGTAGCAGCAGTAGCAGCAGTGGGGGAGGTGCGGCTGGCAGTGCTGTTGATTTGGGGAGTGGCAGTAAGAGTACAGAGCTTCACAGGAGCAGCAGCAGTGGGTGGGAGGCAGCTGTGGCATCTGCCAGGGCTAGAAGCAAGGGCCGAGTGGGAACTTCAGTTGGGTTCTCGAGTTCTCAGCTGCTTCCTGGTGGGAACTTGAGCGGGCAGGCCAGGCCACCTGATGCACGTTGGCCTGTGGCAGGAGCTGGATATACAGGTTCCAGCAGCGGTCGTACCCGGGATGCAGGGGCTGAAGACACAAGCATATACAGTCAGGCAGCAGCAGTGCGTGGTGAGAGCAGGAGAGTTAGGCACATGCATAAAAGGAGCAGCAGCTTGAATGACTTGCCAGAGTTAGCTGCTTTGCTTGATTCTGGGGTTATAAATCTGTAGGTGGCTAGCCCAGCTAGTGTGCATTGTATTGGCAATGTGCGGCGCCTCAGGTGCTCTGCAGGCTGCAGGGGTCCCAACACATTAGGGTGGAGCCTCAGCACCACCATGGATGTTCCGGACATAAACAGTGGTTACTGCTTGGCTCCTGGTTTCCCTCAGATAGATGGACCCAGTCCATGTTCAGTTGTCACATTAAGCGAACTCAAGTGGGGTCATTTACTGTATTATACTACTGTCTGAATACAATCCAGCCCAAGGCTGTTGACCTGGCCAGCATGATATCGCCTTAGTATGTGAGGCTTTGGGAGCTTCCAGCCATTTGAGGGTGTTGCTGCACATGATGTGTAGGTACGATCAGCGATAAGCTTCCGGATCACTGGCGCTAGAACAGGAGGTTTTACGCTTGGTGGTGCCTGCTGCTAACCCGGATCACATGTTACAGGAATTGGCAGCCGAATCAAAGCGGTGGTGATGACCGACGCGTAGCGCAGATGCACCTGTAAAATCGACTGTATGGCTTTCTGTGTCCTCGCAGGCTGATTGGCAGTCCGCTGTTGTTTTCTCCGGTCGTCTGCACGCGCGAGTGTATCGGCAACCAGCCAGACATCAACCAAGCTGAGCGATCTCGTTGCAGCATACTGTTGATATGCATTGTTGTCAGCACGCCCAACAGCAGCTCGGCACACGCACATGCTGGACAGCAGTGTTTCCGTCACACAACACCTGCAGGGACTTGCTGCCTTTGCGGATACGATCTCATTTCAGAAGCGGGGTGATACGTCAAAGTTTTGTCCATGAATCTTCCCATAGCTCTGCAGCCTCCAGCAGCTGCTCCACACGGCGGCAGCTATTGTGTGCGCCGGGTGCTGTACTGCTGGCGTGGGCTTGTCAGGCAGTGGCAGTAGAAGGACAGCCTGATATCGATGAACTACAGGTGAGCATGAGAAGTATTTGTATAGAACGGAGGTAGCAGAAGGGCACTGACAGTGCCATTCACAGTAGCAGATCAGGCCTGCCAGAGTGCACTAGTCAACGTTTGAGAAAGTAGCAGAAGCCTATCAAGAGCATCTATGTATATGCACCAAAGCAGTCGGCCGGCTGCAGCTTGTAATAGCATGCCCTTTCATCAGGCACCTGGGTGCAGCCACAGCGGCTGCCTTTTCAGTCTGTGTGCAGCCGCAGCGGCTGCCTTTTCAGTCTGGCAACCGCTGTGCCAGTGTATCTCATGTGCATGCCAATCAACAGTCAATGATGAGTCAGCTCAGAGGCATATGACCAGAGTCAGCCAGCTCACAGGTGGTAGCTGCATTCAGAACACAGATCCATGACACTCAGCTCAGCCAGGGCTACATGCAAGCACTCCAGCTGCCACCTAAGGCGCCCACCAGAACAAGGATGCAGGAAGATGCACCTTTCTCACTCTCTCTCTCTGTGTTTTGAAATTCACAGGCGGATGCGTATCAGGCGTACGCCAACAGAGAGTTTCAAACAGCAGTGCAGAAGCTGACAGACATACTGCAGCAGGACCGCAACAATCCCCGATGGCTTGAGATGAGAGCCCAGGTAGCACAGCAGCTGTGCTGCAGGCACATGGTCTGATGAAACCTGCGGACTGCACAGCAGACTATTGCTCTTGGCACAGGGCAGCATAGTCATCAGAAACACTGGATGCATATACATGTCGCGTCTCATGTAGGCATGAATCACTGGGTTGCATGTAAGGAGGTATGGTTTTGCAGCTCTTGTTTTCATTGCAGCTTTTGGCAGGTGGCAATGCCTTTCCACACTTTGCACTGAGGAAGTCAGTGGGCTTCTGAGCAGCTATGGTGCGCTGTCTGCAGGTACTTGTGGATGGCAAGAACTTTGATGCAGCTATAAGCGATTTCAATGAGGCGCTGCAAATAACAGCTGGGGGTAAGTATTGTGTTGAATTGTCAGGCACTGAAGCCCATTATTATAAGCAACGCAAGTCTATGAGTGACAGAAGATGCATTCATACAGCCACTGATATGCTCCTGGGAATGACCGCTTTGCCTGCATGTTGACGTTGGTCTGGCTTCTGCAGCTGCCTGCTGCAGATGACCTGACTAATCTCTGGGTGCAGGCATTTATGAGACTGGAACAGCGCTGATTTAAAGAGTGCTTTTCTTTTCTTTGCATCTGCACTCACCGCTAGCCTTTATGCTATCACTTGCCCTGTAGGCGAACCAATTGGCCTTGCCAGGTTATATGCTGGCAGGGCTTTGGCTTATGAGGGTTTGTCGGAATGGCGCAAAGCCCTGGATGACTACACTCGTGCCTTGGACCTGGCCCAGCAAGGTGGTGAGTCGCCGGACCCCTACATCATCAACTCCCTGGGAAACTGTCACAACTCCCTGAAACACTGGGAGGCCGCCCGCGAGAGCTACCTTGTCTCAAGCCAGCTGTTCCAGCAAGCAAAGGGCTTCCGAGGACGCGGCGGCACCACCACGCAGCGGCTTGATGGCGCAATTTATGCGGCAAGCAACGCAGCGCTCATGCTTGTACAGATGGGGGGTGAGAAGGCAGCTCTCAAGGAATTTGAGCGGATTACAAGGAGAGCACCAGGCAGTGTTGACACTCGGGCGGCGTTGGCAGCCTTGTATTGGCGGGACGGGCGAGTTGAGGAGGCTGAAGATGTTTGGAACTTTGCTTGTGAGAAGATCTCAACCGGCTGCAGGTGAGAATGTGTGCTTAGGTCAAACTTTGCTGTTCTTGTCAGAGAGTGTTGTCTACGGCAGCAGGCATTCCCGCCCACTGATGCAGTGGCATACCACTGCATCAGTGCCACTGCCCAGTGGGTGGGAGTGCAGCAGGAAATTGTGCTGATTAGTCGGGCCAGCCTGGACAACACCCAGCAGAGAATTGCTGCATGGCATTTTGTTGGCATGCTTCATCTTACCGGATCCAACACGTGTTGCTGATCTGTGCTGCAGTACTCTATCAGCGAATATCATGGCATCACGATGAGATTTTCCTGCTGCAGATCTTACCAGGATGTCAATTGGTTGTCAGTGGTGAGGCGCTGGCCGCCTGTGATGGTGGCCTATCTGCAAGACTTTCTAGCTCTCAATCAGACAGCAACCAGTGGATCCCTCAAACAGGCACTGTCTAGTTAAGAACACAGCAACCCGTCAACAGCAGTAGCAGCCAGAGACATATCATGGCAGGTTGTAGTTGCAGCTACTGCATGCCATGGTCTGGCAGTACATGGCCTAGAGGCTTGTATATGCTTTGCGGCATGAAGGCCACGTGGCTGGAATTAGAGGTGACAGCACATGTATCTACAGGTCAAGAGGACAAGCACCTGCCTGCTGTGATGTCCGCATGTCTATGCGAAATCGCCCAACAGCAATATCTAGTAGCTATGTGTATGTTCAATACAGTATGCGCTGCGACAGGCGCCTAATGGGATGGAGAGTGGGAGTTTTTTGTGCTGCTGTTGTTCACAGGAGATGTTGTCGGTCCTTGGTCGAGATGCTCAACAAACGCGTGTCTTCAACGATAGTTGTTCCTTTCCCAAAGAAAAAATACTTCAATAGTCAGTAGACGAGAACGGTGGAGCAAGTACATGCGAGTGGACTAAACTCTGTTAGGCACACTTAAGTGTAATAAGCTTATTGAATGCCCGCCAAGCACTGGACATCAGCCAGATATGTGCGAAACTCAAGAAACGTCCAGCGCTACACTGCGCATTGTCGCATGGCCACTATCTGTGTACATGTAACCAGCTAAGACCGCGAAAGTAGCCTAGGTCAGTATAATGCTTCCCTCCTGCCAGCTCTGTGCCTGAGATTGTGGAACAAACTTCAACTCACTACTTGCAAACCTTACACCACTACCGCTGTTGTTGCTCTGCTGCTGCTGCTGCTGCATGCCTGCCCCTCTTCCTCTGAGCAGCACCACAGCACGCCGGCAACCGCGTGGACACGCTGACATGAAGTACGTGTACCTGGGCACAGGGAGCAGCAACAGTAGATGTGTGCAGCAGCTGCGAAGCGAGCGGACTATGCTTCGTTTCCTAATTAGCATTGTAGGTACAATGGCGCTACCCCATGGAGGAAACATCTTGCACTGCGCACGAGATTATTGATGTGTGGAAGGAACATGACTGCAGCAGTCAGCTGCAAGGACGTGGCAAAACATGCTGACACTGGTGCATAGGAGCAGCATGTGGATGCAACTTGCAAGACTTGGACTTTTCCTGCTAAGAATTCCCAGCAGGGAAACACAGCAGTAGCACAGCCCACCCACCTCTGCCAACCTCCACATGTGACTTTGACCCTCTGACTCACAAAGTGATGACTGCTCTCTCGCCTCACAAACGTCTGGAAGGTCTTCAAGGGGACTTGTCCATCATCAAGCATCAGGGCCACATGCAACACAGCACAACCTTCTCCTTGACGCTGTTGATGCAACTCAAACCTCAAGCTGCTGCTGCTGCTGCTGCTGTCATGCTCTTCATCACTGCTGCTGCTGCTGCCGCCGCTGCTACAGGCTTGGGTGTTTGTGTTTGCTGTTGCTGCAGTTGCCCAGACAGACAAGCCGAGTGCCAGAGCCCCTGAATCCAGCAGCGCAGCTGCCAGTGATGGTGCCAAGCCACGCATAACCAACTCTTCAAACAGATCCACAACCTGTGAGGAGGGAAGAGTGAGGCTATAGTCATCATCAGCACTAAGACAACACCATGCAGCCTGCTACTGCGCACTGAACTTCATTGCGCAGTGTCTAGCACTCAGGCATTATGATGCAGCAGCAGCAGCAAATTAAACATTTAATGCAGCCTTCAAGTGTGGCGTGCTGGTTTGCAGTGACTGACCTTGGCTAGTGAGGCCTGCTGCACCGCATAGATTTCTCCGCAAACTACTGGCATGCACATCTCCACCATGTGTTGGCACATTCTGCCACATGGTAACAAGATTGAGCACCAACATCAATGCACAACTAGTTGTGGTGATAGGTGAGTGCATCCCTCACCTGAACAACCTCCCCCCAGCTACTGCCAGTTTCTAAACAAGTGACAGTACCCTGCTGCTGCTGTGGCTGCTGTGAAGTCTTATCATTCACCAAGGCACCTCCAGCTGCTGCTAGCGCTGCTGCTTTTGAAACTGCTGAAGTGGTGAGACCCTTCAGCCAGCCCTGCAACTGCTGTGAAATGCCGCTGCTGTATGAAGGGTAGGAGGAGGGCGCTGGAGGGGCTGGTTGTGTTGGTGTGCCTGCTGTTAGGCATTGCCAGGTCATGGCTTCAGGGCCGGTGCTCCTTGCAGTAACCTGCAGGAGAGTTCACGTTTTCAACATCAGACTTGACCCAGCGGCTCGCCGTACTCTTCCATGCAAAGCACTATGAACTCTCCTTCTGGAAGAAACAGTGTGGAAGAGTGGGCGATTCTCTACTCCACCTTGCATGGATCGCACAGGCTTGGTTGACCAAACATGCTGTTCATGATGCCGGGAGCAACATTGTCTGATGACTCACCCACGCAAGTCTTCTTTGTTCGGTGCTGATTATTGATGGCGCGCTCTTGCTTGATCTTGCAGCACCTCTAGAGCTTGAGATCGAGACCCAGCCGGCTGGTCGCACCCGTACCAGGCGCCTGACATCTGAATTCTGGGACAGCAAGAAGCTGGGGTTCCTGAGGAGGTTCTTGCTGTATGTCGCATGATACAACAGAGGAAGACTCAAAGGCAACTGGCGATGGCAGTCGTTGTATCGACTGTCGCTGCTGTCAGCTTTGGTGGTGATGGTTGCGTGACTCCCTGCAACGGCTACAACCTGCTGGGGTATGCGAGGTGTCCAAAGTTGGGAATCTGTTGCTGTCTTGTGCCACAGCTTGCATACCAAGGGCACAATTGCGAACAGCGTCGAGCTGTCCAAAAATGCAAATACCTGCAGTTACTAGACCACACAGAGCAGTGAAAGGACGTACAGAAAATTCACACCAGTATTGCTGCACTTTCGCGGCAGAGCAGATGCGCTCAAGGGCTGCATTGCTTCAGGCGACCAAATCAACGAACGCTGCAACCTAATGCTGAAAGGTCACTCTGGTGGGTCCTGGGGGTGGCCAATAAGAACCTGATGTCTCCATCTCTGTTGCACTCAGTGGCCCGACTCTAGTGTCCGCACCTGTCTCAGGATATCAGCCATCTGCAATGGGTGGAACATGTCCTTCTCCTTTCTAAGGCACTGTTGATCCGTTGAAACGCATGGTCGATCTCTCGACAGGCCTGTCGTGAGCCTATTGGCAAGGCTAAGATAGTCCAGCAGCATAGTGATAGTTTGAAAGTGGTTATAGTATAATCGAATGACCCGTAGAAAGCATACTGAATGGTGACATGCACCAAGCGACATGTAGTTCCGGCCACGCCCAGCACTACGGCCATAACAGGGAATGTGACTGACGTCTGCAGGTACCGGTATCTAAAGGCGAAAGAGGAGGGTGCCGACCTGACATCAACAGCTGTTGGCAAACGTTGAGCCTGAGCCAGTGGACGGCTGATGTTTCGCATATGCCCAGAACATCTGACGTGCAGGACAACAAGTAAAAGAAATTGAGCCATGCAACAAGTGATTACACATCGTATAGACCATTGTTGGACAAACATACTATTGTCTGATCAACCCCTCACAGCAAAATGGGTAACTTATATACAATGACAGCTTGCTTGCATGCAAGACTGCACTGATAAACATTCAATCAGATAGCCTGCCCTGTGAGGCTGATTTCAAACGATGGCAAAAATACCCCTGCCCTGTACTACAATACGAGTGTACGGTGTAAAGTACAAACTCGACACTGACGGTTGCAATGCATAGGCATCCATACTCAAGACTGCCGGCTGTTTATATATAACTTACCCGTTGGCCATAGCAATCCTGTCTGTAAGGTGTTTCCTGTACACCAGGCAATTGTTCATGAAAGCGATGCACACGGAAACACATGGTCATCACAGCAGTGCTCATAAGCATGATCAGGCCTGCCAGCAAACATGGCACCATGAACATTCCATCACCTCCATCAAGATCAACTGTGAGCCAAATTTATCACCGCCACCGTAAACCAATATGCTCAACATCTCTTAGTAAGTACCTGAGCAGCCCCAGCTTCTGAATATGAAATTTTTTGGGGTGCAACACCAGATTTCTGATATGGTTACTTGTGTCTGGATACACCTCACACCAGAGGAGCAAGAATGAGGGAAACCATAGATGCAAACATCAGCTTCAAGCTCAATTGCACATACTTCCATATGTAAAAGGTCACATTCTAAAAAGGCACAAGGATTCATGCTCCATAGACTAGCACAAGAAGCTTGACGTACAGGGTACATCAGCTGTACTGACATAGCAGTCCATTTCTGGCATTAGTTCTGATGTGCAAGCTCTATAGGCCCCAGGAGTGCAGAAATAGTACATGCAGGACTAATTCAGGCAATCCTGCTGCCAAGGACTGTGCAACACCTGCCAACATACCCTCAACTTGTTGCAGTGGATCAACCAGCATAAACCCATGTTTTGAACAAACCTGCATACGATATAACCAGCAGAGCCACTATTGTCTTCTCAATGTTGTTTGTTGAGTAGCAACTCAGGACTTTGCACAGTGGACATATTGTGGGACAACACAACAGCGAATACAGTACCACTGCATCAGTGATACTGCAGCTTAGAGATGCCTAAAGCCTCCCCACCAAAACTGCTGCGCCAGCTCAATGCTGACGGCCTGACTGTGCATAGCGTATGACTGTGGACATACATAGTGTGGGTTAGCGGTATGCGTGAAGCTGTTTGGTCCATCTGCATGTGCTGTTTCTCAGTGCACACCTCCAGATCCAGTGGCATGGCACCACTTGAGGACACCGCCAAATGCATTCAGTACTTTGATGCATCAACAACCTGTAACAGAGTGGTTTTCCATGTGCAACAAGCTGTCATGTAGATACACCCCATCAGCAAATAACAACCCACAATGGCTGCAAAAGGAATGTCCAACAACACAATACATCACAATCATTACCAAACATGGTTTCTGAGGCGGTGAAGATAGTGATGCCTGCTGAGGGAAGTGATAGTGACCAGTTTTGATCCTGTTCAGACATGCCTGCCGCCAAGCACCAGCAGGACAGACAGCAGATGCATGCCTCCAGCACACATACACAGTATTTCAGCACTGCAGGTGCAATATCCAGCACTACTACCACCACTACTACCACCTTAACCACATCAGCATATATCCCTTGTGGCCACTGCAGACCTAACCTACCTGTGCAGGATTGCAAGCTTTCCTAAGCAACTGCAGTTGCTGCACCTATTGCTTCACGACACCAGAGCCCCACATGGTTGGCAGCTGAGGCAGCTGGCACTTTGTGAATCCCAGGGACCTGATTCCACAAGTCACACAGCCTGAATAATTCTGTTTCTAAAGCTAGAACATCAGCAGATCAAGGGTGTGGCCATGTTGGGAATAGCCACAGCTCCACCCAACAAGCCCATGTTCCCCCGCTCCCCGCACCACCCATTGTTACCCCCACCCACCCATGTAAGGACCACAACAAAGCAGGCATCACCACCAAATACAGATACAGACAGGTTGCAATGAACCGTTGGGAACACCAACATATGGCTGTGCAACAGCATTGAGGCCCCAACAAGCCTGCAACTCGCCCAACTCGTGGCTACTTGCCACATCGCTCAGGGTGAAAATCATGCATCCACTGGCTAGCTTACAGGCAGCAGTACTGTATAATATCACTCGGTTGACAGTCAAGTTGTAAAAACAGAACATACAAGCACCAGAAGGAGCATGTGCAATATGGTCAGCAGCCCACCAAGTCGCAGCCCACCAATGTACAGCAAGAACTCATATCACAGAGACCCCTGCATTGTCATGGTAGCTGCACAGTGCATAAGAGCATAAACAAAACAGGCTCACACCTTGCATGAGCAGTTACTGCAGCTGTTATGTTGGAGTCATCGTACAGATCAGCAGTGCGACAGGGATGAGAAACTACCTGCACCCTAAAAGGTACACATGTGCTTGCCTGGAAAACAGCGTGCCAAACATGTGTTGCATCCACCAATGCAACTTAAGGTCAGTACAGTCAATAATGCACCCCACTGATGAATGTGCAGCCCCAGATGAGTCGTAGCCGATTGCAAGAACAGATGTCTCTGGCCTGTTGCAGCTTCCCCTATGACATTCTCAGCTTGGTGTTATGAATTACAAAACCACAGCTGATAGCCCCAACCTGGCCAAACACTGCATCGTCCTTCTTCTTATGCAGCAATAGGACCCACCAATTGCTGCATGTGAGTGCGGAAGAAGTGCTCTACACCAGCTGAGGGTGAGGGAGACCTGCTGCGTGCGCCTGCTCGGCTCAGCAGACCTGTGGTGGGCATTGGAAGAGCTTCAGGGCGTGGAGCGCTTGCTAACGCAGGGCAGGCAAATGAAGCCCCTCCCACGCTGGCACTGCTGCCCTGTGACTCATCAGCACGAGGACTGCCTGACCGCGCAAATCCATACGTCTTCGCACGTTTGATGGGTGAGGAGCGTCTTCGATCACCACATCCCCTAGTTGGTGAAGCGGCACCGGGTTTGCCAAGTCCAGTCTCAAGCGCCTGGTGCATCACAGGATGCTGCGGAAGAGTCTCATCCGCTTGCCAAGGCACCAACTCGCGACCCACCAGAGATGGGCGAGCATTTTTTGCTACAACTGGGATGCGTGATGCCTGTATCAAGGCTTCCACAAGCTCTGGTGCATCGCCCTTGAAAAGACCTTCATGAGACATCTGCGAAGAGCATACACGATGGCACGAGGAAAATAAGTCAACAAAATATCGGTACGCAGCAACAGATAGGCCCGGAAGTCACTCTCAGCAATGGCAGCCCCCTTGACGCCTGGTATATACTGTACCTTGCGGACTGCTGTGCAAGCCATCCAGGAAAAAGGTCCTAGCGTAATATAGTTGATATGTAGCAGTGAACAACTCGATATCCCTTCAGTCGTGGGCGGCCAACAGCACAGATATCCTGCACGCAGGTGCTTATAACTCTATCAAAATACACAGACAACCCGAAGGTGACTTTGTCGACGTGTGGAAGATACCAGCATGTATGCTGGAGCGTGCTTGCTACTGAGTATTCCCCTCCAGGGTACAAACGCAAATGACAGTTTGTGGCACGCTGGCACGCTGACATTTCTGCGTTGACGCAAATGAGGTTCATATCACTATGCCGTGCCCTTGTAGAGGCCAATGCCGCAAGATTCCTGTGACCGACTCCAGCGACTGCTGAGATCAGGGTTACGGACGCATTGCAGTGCAATTATATTGCTGCTTTAGTGCCTCTTTGTGCCTCATGCAGTGCTGTGGTTACCACCCGGCGGTTGTACTGTACATAGCCAATGAGACGTCCGAGTATTGTCCTTGCCATTCAGTATCCAAAAAAGTAGATCACCGACATGAACTTGATTCATGCAGTATGCCAGCAGAAGGATGCTGCTATCATGCACAGCCCCGTTTTGCATGTGTTGCATGAGCCAATCGTCAGTCCTGTGCTTGTGCTAGTGGCCAGGTCAGCTGCAGGTAGTGTAGTCAATACTGAAAATAGCAGCACATAGCACACCAACAGCAGCAGGACCATGCCAAAGATGCAATCAAGGCAGGGGAGATTGGGGTTGTCTCACTTACAGCAGCATTGCTGTGCAACGCTGTTAGAACACCATAGAACTTCACACTGATTGAATGGGCGGTTTAGGGTCACATACAGTAGTTACAAGTTAACAAGCTCTGGGCAGCTATGATAACAGCTCTGTTGTTTGAGCCAACTTGGGCCCAGAAGTGCTGCCTGAGCATTTTGACAGCACTGCACCTGCCAGTGCTGGTTTATAAACAGGGATTTATTATCATCAATATCGTGATCACAAGCCTGTCAGTAGTAGGCTCAAGTCGCTCTGCAAGCGCTGAGCCGCTCACGCCAACTGGATTGTGCCATGGCAGTACCCCACATTAAAGCAAGGCAATCAAATTGATTGACTTCAAGCGAGTGCAAGTTGCAGGCTGCACTGTGGCACAAGACAACTTCATATAAGGGCAAAGCCTACTTGTAACAGCTAACAAGTAGTTATGACTACCATATACAGAAACTTTGCAGCCATACAACTGCCAGCACATAAGCTACTACTGCTACGAATACAAGTTGCTTCAAGGGTTTCCGCCGTAAGGAGCCAGCTGGTGGCTCATAGGGGCACACACAAATAGAAACACAGACCATAAAGCATTGCTGCCACTGCAGAATGAAAAATACGTCAGATGTATCAGCAGTTGCTTGAGGCAGATTGCTATGTATCAATGCGCACAGCACAACAGCTGCTGCTGTACCGTACAGCCTGAGGCTGTTATATGATTTAAACCATAGCGGCAACAATCATGGAATGTGTGGCTGGTTTCAGCAAAAATGCTCTGCTAAGATTGCGTTGATAATACAGCAGGGCCCCAAACTGCATGGCATATGGGAAGGCCTTACATGTGTGAATCTTGAATTGCCGAGTACAAGAGGTCAGGGCTTCATTGATCCAAAGTTTGAAGCTCGAGCTCAGCACAGCACCATGGTGGCTAGGATGAAAGCCTTTCATACCAATGGCAACAACATATTGCATGATGCATTACTCCATTGATGTTTCAGTGCAGACTTGGTTCCTTTGGCAAGATATCACATTTATGACAACCTCCTTCTCAATGCCGCATGAACACTATATATGCTCAGCCGGCTGTCAATAATTGCTATGCCGCTGCAAGGCCAGAATGTCAACTTGTGTGATCCAAAAGAATGCCCAACTACAGCCCATTCGTCACCATGTGCTACATGCAGCTGCTATATCACACCAGGACTGCTTGATGCCCAGCATGGTGTCCTGCACCAGTTGACAGACGCAGGACTCCTTGACCAAGGTAATTCAGGGGTTGCTTTTGAAGCACTTACAACCAGCAAAGGTTATCAGGCATTGCCTGATCTACTGTCAATCAAATCATTGACAAGTTAAGTTTGATCATTGTATTGCAGTGGCACTGGTGCTGTACTACTAGCAGAGTCTTTCATGTATGTGTGTGGGTATGTCGCTGAATGTTCTTGCATGCATACCAGCATTGCAGCCTGCACGGTACGGCAGGTAGTGTGATTAATCAATAGATGCCAAGAGACCAGCATGTTCGACATACCAAATGGCTGAGCCCATTGAAAGTTGTATCAGGGCAGAAGCTGATATAAACAGAATAGACCATTTGCACCTGTCTTGGGGTAGCCAATATTCATAGCAATTGCACATGATTGGCAGTCACAGGTGTCTGGTGGCTGTCCTTAACAGACTGGCTGCCTCCCAAGGTGACAACTACCTGACAGGAAGTCCGACTTGAGAGTCTCAGTGCATGCGCCTGCCTCAATAAAAACAGCAGTCCCACGCAGGCACCTCCGGCATAATAATCAGCCATGTTGCAGCAGCAAGTCCATCAACAACTCAAACGCGAAAAGTGCGCAGCACTACTTGGGAATAGCTCAAGCGGTCCCTCACAACTGCTAGCTGAGCTAGGCGGCTGCAGCCCACCGGACATCTAAGCCCACACTGCTAGCAGGCACATGAGTGCTGCGCCCAAGCTCAAAGCCGCATACATGCCCAGGCGCAGCTTTGGCTGTACCATCAGATCCTCCCGACTGAACTCCTCAGCAACCAACTGGTACATGCCAATGTACAGTAGCATGCCCCCTGACACACCATTCAATGTGCCCTGCACTGCCTTGCTGGTGACGCTTTCTTCATTGTAACTGCTGGCAATGGCAATGCCAATTGCAATGCCGAGAGGAGTGGTGATGCTGTAAAGCAGCAGCATGCCAAGCTTTTTGGCCTGTGAGAAGGTTGTGAGGGCCAGCACACTGCCCAGTGCCAAGGCCTCCAGCCCCTGATGAATTGTTAGTGCCACCATGAGAGTGATGACAAGCTGACGGTCATCAGTTATGACACCCACACCAACACCAATAATAATGCTGTGGAAGATGCAGCCCAGTTCCATGGTATAGGCTGTGACATACTGACGCACTGTGCTGACTGGTGCCATCTCTGAGCTCAGCAGTCCGGTGTTCATACCCCGCAGGCAGTTGTGGGTGTGGGGGTCTGGGCTGTTGACACGTCGAGGGAACTCCCCAATGAAGCTATCTGCCTCCAGGTCAAGGCTGGTTCCAATCATAGGGCTGTCAGGCCCTGACCTGACCTCAACCAGTTCTGTACCCTTGGCAAATGAATCATCTTTGTCAGTGATGCTTTTCTGCCTGATCTCAGCCACAGGTGAGTGGCGTTCAAGATGTCCGCTGTGTTGCCTCACTGACTTGGCATGGTGGGCAGTGTGTTGAGCATCCCGGACCTTTTGTTTATGGTGTTCTGGTGCCAAATATGCAGACAGCGAGCTGTCAATCACAACCAGGATCACAATACCAAACAGAATTGTGCAGCCACCAATTGGGTACTCGATCAGGCTGTTCAAGTCTCCAACAGCCTGCGTGCCGAGCAGCAAACCAAGTAGCAACTCTATACATATACTGTGGCAGTTGCTTCAAGCAAGTTGCTGGGATGATTATGTAATATAATTTAGGCATAATCACAACAGTTTTTATTTGGCTTGCTAATCATGTCTATCCCATACCAGTAGCAATGTAGAAAATAGTGACAAGGTACCTCACGTCAGCTGACGAGCTACAGGTGTTTGGCTATTGATCACTGACAGTCTCAGAGTGCTGGTCATGCTGGCCTTGGCTCTATAACTGCAGCCCGCTTTTGCAGTGACCATCTTGCAGGGATTGTTGTGCTGCAACTCTGTGCGAGTGGGCACTGACTGCTTATGATGCAAGGTTGTCTTGATTGCGGTAGGTGACAATATCTTTGAGGCGCTGTGAAGACCTTCCAGGATCTCTGGACTGCCAGCTGGCATGGCTCACCTCGGGAATGATATGCACCAATGCAAGCGCTAGAACAACACCGCCAGCAAAGGCACGCAGCAGACGAGGCAAACGCGACTCTGCAGATTTAAACTGCTTCAGTAGCAAGGTGGGAACCCCAAACAGTACGGCACCGGCCAGTATCACGAACAGCGATGCTATCCTGCAATGGCAACGGGTGAGACGTTGAGAATATTTACGTGCTCGTACATGCATTTGAACAGCGCCATGCTGGACCAAATTGCGAAAGGCCCTCCGCTGCTCACCTGAGGTCCAAAGTGCTGTGATGTTCAACTGTCTCATCATGCATGAGCTCTGCATTTATATCAACTGGCATATCTTCAAATGCACTGCCTCCATGGGAGTGAAGCAAGGTACGCAGAGCCATGTCTGTTTTGTTCGAGGAGCGACTTTGGTTGCGATGACACCAATCGAGGAAGAGGAAAGTATGACCAATGACCAACGGATTGTGTTGTTGAGGCAGTTCGATTGGCACTATATCTGGGAGTTCGGGGACTATGTCAGGCGTTTTCTGTCGATAATCGACTGACCTTGCGGTACAGTGGTTGTTTTGACGCGGCCTTTTACCTCGTAACGCTGTGACATCTGATGGTGTCCGAAAGGTCCACGTCTGCCGCTGCACATGTGCGCCTCTGCGGGGCTTGGTCACTTGCTCAGAATTGAACGATCAACAGGTGGTGTGGTGTGTTGCTCCGTTGAAGCTTGTTCATATGATGATTATGCCACGTGAAGATGCTTACCACGCAATGGATACACTTTTTTGCGTCTAGTACAGAAGGGTGCCCCCTGCTCCCCGAATGTGGATTATACCGGGTTAGCGTTATCGTGATTTGCTGCAGCCTAGACATCTCATCCGAGTATAATACGGCTCTTGAGAATTAGAATGTGCAATTCCGGACACGTGCAAGCAACTCCAACCACTGCCCAATTCAGAGACAGCTACCCTGACATGCGTCATTGTTCTACCCGCCTTCTGTCCAATTCCGCTTTCATTTTGAGCAAAGACCGTTTAGGTTTTGCGCCATTTTCTTCCTGCTGGTGGCGGTGCTGCTGCTGCTGTGTCTGCTGCTGCTGCTGAAGCAGTGTGGTCACATCTGCTGGTGGTGTCGAGCCCTGCCTTTGCAGCGGCAGGGTATGTACCGACATAGACGCCCCTGAAGCTCCGGGTTCACTTGCCAGCTGCTGCTGTAACATTTGTTGCTGTGGTACTCCTGCAACCGGCGCACATGCTACCGCATCACTTCCTGCTGCTTCTGGTGCCACTGCTGCTATGGCTACCTGTCTGTGGGCAGCTGTTCCAACCCCAGGTTGTGCGCCCTGTGGTGGTTTTGCAAAGTCAACAGTGACACCTGCTGAAACTGCACCCGCATCCTGATCCTCATCAAGCAAGCCCCATTTCTTCCACAGTGATTGCTTGGATACTTGAACACTGCCAGCAACTGTTGAATCACAAAGTTCACCTGCATCACCACCTGCTGCACCAGCAGCAATAGCAGTGGTGCTGCGAGCATCAAGGTCACAAGCAGCTGATGCTACATTCACCGGCCGTTGAGGAACTGCTGTCAGGGACAGAGCACCAGGAGCTGTTGACTCCACTCCTCCTGCAGGAGCTCTCATCTGAGTTGCTGGCTGTGCAACTGTGGTGGCTGTGGGCAGCAGGGGCTGAAAGTCATCATCATCGTCAAATAGTCTGGCAAGTAAGCCGCGCACTGGTGCATTTGCTGGTGGTGGTGGTGGTGCCATTGCTGCTGCGGGTACAGCAGTGTTAGCTGCGGGGTGCAGTGCTGAGCCTGATACCTGCATGCTTGGCGGTTGCCGCTGTTGCTGCTGCTGCAGGTTCCCACTGCCGGAGTATCCTAAGCTGCCTTTTGACAGCAGCAAAGGCTGGCCGCTGTCGGGAGTTGCAGCCACCTCCAACTCCATCTCATCCTCTTGCTGCTGCTGGCGCTGCTGCTGTTGTTCTGGCTGTTGGGGTTGCACCTGCCCTCCCTCCTGCTGTTTTGAGAGTACAGCACTGCGTGTTCTGTTTGATTGCATGGGCAACCGCTGTGTAGCTGATGGTGATAGTGGTGCATGTGCTGCTGTTGCTGCTGCTTCACCTGCTGGATGGCCTTCTGCTTCAACTGTTCCATGGATCACAATGCCTTGCTGCTGCTGCTGCTGCTGCTCTCGCTCAGCACTGCCCTGTGGCTCTTCATCATCATCCTGGCTGAACAGCCATCCAGGAGGTTGCACTGCTGCTGCTTTCTTGGCTGCTGCTCTCCCCCTCCTGCTCTTGGTAGACCTGCCAACTTGTTGTTCCCTGGCATCAGTGTACTGTGCTTGTGCAGCACTGCCAACAGCAGCAGGTGATGCCCCAGCTGCCGCATCAACCACGCCATGGTCCTTGCTGCGACTGCTGCTGTGGCCACCATGGCGCTGTTGCATGTCGCTCTCACTGAGCTCTGCTAACTCGCTCTCACTCTCATTGTCATCATCCTCACCATCACTACTCTCACTCAGCGCTGTCACTCGCCTGCCACCTCTGCCTCTGCCCCTACCTGCTCCACCCCGCCGCTGCCGCCGCTGCTGCCGCTGGTCACTCTGCTGCAAACTTCCACCACCACCATCCCCCTGCCCAACAGCAGCAGTAGCAGCAGCAGCAGCAGGCCGCTGCTTGCCTGTGCGTGCTTTCTTCTGATCTGGTGGCCCTTCCTGTTCTTGTCCTCCTTCCGCTCCATCATCATCATTACCATCATCATTTGTGACCGTCTGCTGTTTCTGCTGTCTGGGTTTCCTGGATTGCTTCTTTGACTGACCAGCCGCTGCCGGCTTGCTGCTGCTGTGTGCTCTTCGCTGCCGTTTCTTCTTGGGTTGCGCTGAGTTACTGCCTGACCCATCACCTGCATCCATCAATACAGCACAGCACATAGCACATAGCACGCATCACTCCATCACAAAAACAGCAGTGCTGCGACCGGCTGGACTTACCGTGTGAGCAGAGGGGCCGTATCAAACAAAACATAGGCAACATCAGTCGGTGCAATACCTTGACCCAACAAGATCTTTTGAGCGGTGCAGATGCATAGTGCACATGTATCAACCAGACACATGTGCACACAGGCTGAAGCTGTGCAAAAAACAGAAGTCAATGGATACCTACCGTCAGATGAGTCACTGCTGCTGCCACCAGGGGGCTCCAGACCAAACTGCTGCCACGGCCAGCTCGCCACATCAGCAATACCACCTTCAACAACAGCAGCTGCTGCTGCTGTTGCTGGCTCAGCCGGCTGCCCTTCCATGGGCTGCTTCTGCTCCTGCTGCTGTACAATTGGCGCATACAGAATCTCGCTACACCGCTGGGTCAAGCCATAGGTCAGGATGTTGGCACTCTGGGTATGACCACCACTGTTGACTTGTGCTAGGCTGTCGGTCACCCAGCAAGGGTTGACAATGTGAAGGTCAGGCAGTGCCAAGGTTCTGCGGTGATTGCCTGGTCTACTGGTGCTGGTGCCAGTTGATGTGTTGTCACCTGTGATCTGTGCAGCTAGGAGCCTTCTGCGTAGCAGCCTCAGATGCTTGATAGCACCAGGACTCAGCTGGGGTGCTGCAGTGCAGTGCAGGGCAGCCATGAGGACTCATACCATCAACAACAGCAATTAAATGTGTAGGTGGTGCATCAGCAGTAAAATGACTCTGTTAATGAGCTGACCTGGAAGTAACTTGGCACAAGAACGCTGATGCCAGCCAACAAGGACTGTGGCAGCTACATGCAGATGCAGGTCTGGCTCAAGCCAAGCAGAGGTACTTGTGTGGTACTTGCTGTGCACAGTCTGCCTGGACAACATGCAGCTGTGCAACAGCAACTGGCAGACTTGCAGTGTTACAAAGACCCCAGCTAGTGCAGCAAAGCATGCAGGCAGATGAGCTCACAGGACTACCCATGAACACAAACATCGACGAGCAGCGCTTCTTCAAACCGCAGTTGCAATGACCTAGAGTGTGAAGCACACCAGGTCTGTTCTACCACACACGTGTTGTTCAGCAGTCCACACTGATAGCGCACATGCGCTATCTGCACCCACCTGGAGTCATCTGCTGCTGCTGCTGCTGTTTCAGCAGCTGGTCCATCACCTGATGTCCACCAGCAGCCAGGTGAGCAGACAACGCCCTGATGCCACCAGGTACAGCAGAAGCAGCACCTGTAGCAGGAGCAGCTCTGTCAGCTGAGCCAGCTGCTGAAGCTGTCACAACAGTGGTAGCAGCAGGAGGTGGTGGTGGTGGCTGCACCTTGGCCCTTCTCTGCTGTTGATGCCCGTGTAGCAGGACCCTGCTGCGACCATGACTAGCTCTGGCAGCATCAGCTGCTGCTGCAGCTGCATCAACATCCGCTGCTGCAATTGCTGCTGTTGCCAGGTGAGACACCAGCTGCTGGCCTGTGATCTGCAGCCCCTGCCCAGTCACTAGGATCTCACACCATGGCCAGCTGTGAGGTTGCACATCACTGCTGTCATGCTGGTATTCTGGTTCACCTTCCCTTTGATCCTGTTGCTGCTGCTGTTGCAGCAGCCACTGCTGCTGCCGCTGCTGCTGCTCTGGTCCCACAGGCCACAACACAATGTGTGTTACCTGTGAGCTGTACGTCTCCACAACAGAACCGCCATGAAGCAGCACTGCCAGCTTGGCATCAGCCAGCTGCTGTTGTGCCACTGCTGCTGCTAGGGCTGCTGCTGTTGTTTGAGCTGCCTGAACGCCATGAAGCAGCACCAGGTCTGTTCTGTCAGTGCCGGGCTCTGTGTCAGCAACCACAGCAAGGTTTCTGTCACTCCCCTCCCTGCAGCTGCTGCTACCAGCTTCAAATGGCAGAAACAGCAAGCAGCAGCCCGCGAACAGTGTGGCCCTGTTGTCTCTCCAACCAGTCTGCATCTGCAACTCATGCTGCACCTCAAGCATGACAGACTGAGCAGTCCTGGGTGCATCAGCTGCTGTGACGTTTCCCGTCTGATGCTCATCAGGATCACCTGCTGCAACAGCGAGTTTGTCAGCAGCCTCTAGCTGTTGCTGGAGTTGCTGCTCGCCAGCTGCCAACTGCTGCTGGAATCTGGCCAGTTCATTGTCTGGTATGAGCCTCGTTACAAGAGCCTCAACATCAGCGGTCTGTGGCACAACAAAGCACACACACACACAGAGAGCGTATCAAACCAGCAGTAGCCACCATGACCAAGGACTGCGATAAAAGCTTCCAGATAGTTGGCCCTTTTGGATCTGCATGCATGGCAGAATCTCATACCTCTCTTGCTAGTTTCCCTCCACCAGACAGTGGCACTTTGCGTTTGCTGTGGTCACCTGCCCAACCAACTGATTTGTTCATTATAATGAGTATCAAAATGCAGCTGCCACAGGCACCCACTACTGCTGTCGACAGGTAAGCAGGAGCATCATTACTCACATTGACCTCCTGCAGGTGAGCATTGCTGAAGATGTCGTAGTCTCCAAACTCATCAGCCTTACCAGCCAGCCCCAGTCGCCCCTGATAGGTCACGTACAGACGATGACGAGGCCTGAGGCAACACACAGAATAACAGACAGCATGTGGTGAAGCCGCAAATTGATGGGTTTCTTGGATGCTGAATGTGCACAGAGCAGTAGCGGTGGGCCCAGTAGGCGTTGGCTGTGGGCCCAGTAGGCTCAAGTTCAACTCTAGAAAGCAGCAGCATGTTGAGCTCATTCTCCTCAAACACCAAAACAGAATCAGAACGGTCTCACAAGGTGAGTACTGGTGCTGCAGAGCTGCTGACATTTACAAAGACGCAAATGGCAACTGCAATGCAGTACTAGTGTCAAAGACATCTAAGTGTGGCTAGACTTGCAGCTAGACCTTTACACCTGGGCACTGTTGTACACAGGCACACAGAGCAGCACTAACATGATTGGCAGCAGCTCACACAGAGCAGCACGAACATGATTGGCAGCAGCTCACAAAGAGCAGCACTAACATGATTGGCAGCAGCTCCCCAGCTTGGTCAACCTCCAGCAGCCAATCAGTACTAATGACATCATGAACAGCGCGTGGGTTTGTCGCCTCTTTCTTTGACAGGGCCAGCGCATCAGTGGAACTCAGATGGGCAGCAAAGACATAGTCAGTCTGCACACAACAGGAAACAAACACATGTTGACACCTGCAAATGCTATCCACAACTTGTCACGACACAGTTTGTATGGACGTGCATTGTCCAGGAACCAGGACATGCATTCAACTTTCAGCCATGCAATTTACCAAGTTGCCTGCTGCTGACCACAGTGCTGTACAATGTTGAACACAGCTGACACACCAGTGAAGCATCAAGCTGCCAGCAGGCCCCTCACCTCCGGCCCTTTCATGACCTGTTGAACGCCCCCATGCTTGGCCACCACCTCGGCAAACATCTGCTTGGCAGAAGACTTGTCTGTTGTGCTGGTTGAGGGGCTGCAGTAGTTCAGGAAGGCAACCTTCTTGTCCAGCAGAAGATCATCAACCCGTGACACACCTACACGCAAAAACACCCTCCAGCATCAGGCAGCACCAAGAACAACTGGTGGCACTGTTGTGACAGCTGCGGCGTGTCAGGGCCACACGTCAAGTCCACTGCTATGCCGCACAGCCGTGACAGACAGACAGCAGTAGCACTGAGGACCTGGAGGAGACGGACAGCAGGGTCAGCAGCTTCATGCCTACCACTGACGTCAGGCAATTGTGCTGCTGCCACCACCAGTTGTCGAGCTCCTCGTCGGGCAGAAGCGGCAGTCTTGCGCGGTGTGGACCGCTTTGAGCGTTTGCCGCCAGCTGCAACTACAAGGGTGGCGGCAGCAGCATCCGCAGCAGCAAGTAGGGGCACCAGTGAGGAGCTGAGACTGTTGCTGCAGTGCATTTGCCAAGTGCACAGAAGAAGTAAGCTGGAGAGACAGGAACAGAAGCTTGCTTTGCTGAAAAGGCTGTCAACGCCTCACAGGATTCCCGGCCAACTAGGCTTCAGCAGTTGTCTCTTGTGCGGCAAAAAGCGTCTAGCTTGGCACATATGACACCTGTACATGTGACTAAAACAGAGTTTCTGCCAGGAGCATGTTGTCAGATATCATTCCTTGTCCCTGCCTACCTCCGAGTTGCATGTTGAGCCTCATGCTGGTGATCATGCCCTTGTTTTCGGCAACATCCCTCTCGAGCTGAGCATAGCTGGTGATGTCCAGAGCAGAGCGATCCCAGCTGCATGTAACAGCAGGCAGGTGAGCAGGACACACCAAACCCAATGGTAACTTACCACACGCGCCACAAAAGGACACTAGATGGACAGCTGGCAGACTGTACCATGTGCTTGACGCAAGGACTCCCAAAGTTACCATAGTCCTTAGCAGAACTGCACACTACTTGGTGCTGCAGATAGATAAGATATTTAACAGCACCATGACGCACCAGAGTTTTGTCACTCTTGGGAACCTGAGGCTGTAGTCTGCTGCGTACATCTTGCTGGTGATGGTGCGAATGTCACTCTTGACCTCCACCACCACACTGCGCTGGGGGTCAGACACCCAGAAGTCCGGCTTCTCTCTGCCACTCACCCTGCAGGGAAAAAGAGCCCAGCGGTCAAGCCAGCAAACGCATATGATCACCTGGAGATATCCCACCTTTAAACCGGCTGCTCCTCGATAAGCTGCTCACAACCATTACACTCTGTCCAGAGCCATGCAAGCATCTGCAAAAAGTGCCTTAGTGTCTAGTTACCCAGTTGCGGAATGTGCTGCACTCAGCGTGCAACTTGAACAACAGCTGACTCCGCCCTGCAGCTGCCACAGACTCAGCCACCTTGTACCTGTAGCATCTGGGTGTTTTTGTCCCTGGTCCCGCGGGCACAAGCACAGGCAGCAGCCGATCATGAACCTGCTGACGTTCAGAGTCACTCATGCCAGTGCCAACCCTGTTGGCAATAAGAACACACCACAGGTTGTTACTGATGCAAATAATGTGTCACCACATGCCAGCTTCAAGAGGCTAATGCAGGTCATCAGCTGTGGGTATAAATTTATACACTCTTGACCATGCAAAAGCAGCCGGCCAGGCGATACAACATGGCTGACTATCTGACTTGCAGACACAGTGACACAGGATCTGACTCCTGCATATATCTAGGCCAATTCACTGCTGACATTGCTGCGTATTCTACACCAAGCAAGGAGTTGCAGGTCAGCTTACTTGCAGAATGAGCACCACTTAACTGCCTCTGCTCCCCACCCCACGCCGCCCCCCTCAGTGAGACCCAGCAGGAACTCTGACACCTGGCCTGCTCGCCTGCTCTGGCCCATGTACACACCAATGATCACGGCATCCACCTCGGCATTTGTCACATAGTCAGGCTTCATCTTCAGCCAGCTGTTGCTGCGGTCATCAGGCTTCCAAGCCGAGTTGAGCTGCTTCACAACAATGCCCTCCTCCTACAGCACCGCAGGGGGGGAGGGGAGCCATGCAAAGCCATTTGAGCGCTATTGAGAAGTGAGCGGTTTTTTGTGGCAGTGATGCCATGAAGCAGGACCCAGCTTTACTCCACTCCCTAGCTGCAGCACATGGCAGCACTGCCATCAGGTAGCTCCAGCATCCGCTCAACCTTCTGCTGTGTGCAATGTGCCGCATGCTGCAACAGCCAACCAGTTTATCTGGTGGAAGCAGCACAGTGCTTGTGAAAGCAGGTGGGGGACATAGCTGATCTCGTATCACATGCACAGAGAATCTTACAACCACATCACAACAGCAAGCCACAAACGTAAAGTATGTCCACCCGAGACATACCTGCCTGGACAATGCCATATCATACATTGCCTGTACATCACCAAGTGACCGGCCAACCCTGGAGAACACGAGCTCAGCAGGAGCAGCACATGACACAGCAGGCATGCTGCCCGGCCCTGCAGTCTCCAGGTTGTTCCCCCCTCCTCCTGTTACTGCTGCTGCTGCTGCTGAAATGAGGTCTGGCAGTGGTAGGGGCACTGGCTGGTCAGGAATCAAGGCAACAACACGGCCAGAGATGGTGCCAGCTCCACATGGAATGCCTGGCTGATCTGCTGCTATACACTTGATGGCCTGAGACAGCAGCTGCTGCCGCTCATGGAGTGGTCGTGTAATGATGCTCTCTTCACCCATGAATAGGAGGTCAAATGCAACATACACAAGCTGCAATCACAACAACACAGCAGAGTCCCAGCAGGTAGGAGGTCAAAGAAATATATGGGCAGGCTGCTCAGAGCCATGCAATAGAGCCCAGCGTACTGCTGATGCCCTCAATCGGCAAATTCAAGCCCTTGCATCATTGGTGGACAGATGCATTTTGTTCAGAAAAAGGGACTAGAAGTCTTCTTGGCAAGACCAAAAGGTGTAGCGTCGCCAGTTTGTAAGCGTTTCACAGTTTCATTCAATACTGTAGAGGGTTCAGCACATTGTTTGAGAATCTAGTTATAGCAGCAGGGCCTGACCTCGATATCTCCTGCAGTTGGATGGACATAGTTGGGGTCAGCATTGTAGTCCTGACCTCGGTCAGTCATGCGCACAATCTGCAGCAGCACAAGGTACAACAGCCAAATCAGGCAGCATCAGAGGCAGACAGCAAAGTGGCAGCAGGATTCACAGCAACAGTAAACTGCTGATGGTGTTCAACCAACAGGCCCTGGCAGCTCACATTTGCTGGAGCGCTTACCAGCAACCGTGTAACCCTACCTCATCTTTTTGTACCCCCTCCTTGGCTGCAATCATGGTTGATCTGAGGCCTCCAAATGCCTCAAAGACCCCCCGTGTCTTGTTCCAAACAACCATCTCTCCGTCAAGAATTATCTTTGGGGACAACACCTGGTGACAGGGCCACTCAGGATTCGACACTTCCGTACAATCTGCAAACTGCACAATGTGCTTGCTGCGAGAATAGACTATACAAACAGTGCTCTGACTCAACATTGCAGAGGTACACATTCCACCCGAGGTCCACTACTCCCACTGTATCAGCTGCATCAGGCATACCAGCATACCCTCTCAAAGAAAGGTATTCAGCACTAAGACATGATGGCACAGTGAAGGAGGACTGCCTGAGCCATTAGCATCCACCAACCTCCCCACCTGGTTCTGCACAACCTTATCAAATACATCATAGTCACTCATGCCACCATGCTCACGGCCACGGCGGCTGAAGTAGTACACAGAACCTTCAGACCGGTGTATCTACAGATGTAGACATGAAGCCAGCAGGAAACACAATGCTCAGCACGCACGCCAGCAGCAGGCAAGGGCTGGGGGCCAACGACCTACCGAACCTGGGCATCCCATGGCTTTGCAAGCACATGCAGACACCTTAAGGTGTAGTGTTTAAATCAGTTGCTGATGTCAGCTAGAAGCTGTCAGATCAGCAGGAGGATCACTGTGCATTGCCACACCTGCAGTCTGTTGCCATCAAACTTCACCTCCACAGTGAAGGGCTGCCCCTTCATCTTGGCATAACAATCCTCAACACTGTTGGCTCGCCCACACAGCTGAGCTTTCACACAACAGCCAGGCTCAACATCCTACACAGTGCAGCAGCAGAGCAGGGTGTGCACCTTGAGATGCATAGAAGCACTGCTTTTCTCTTTGCTGTCAGTGCTATGAGGACAGACATCAATTAGCACTGGTAGACTGCCGGATGTCAAACAGCCTTCAGACGCTGTTCTGCCACACCACAGCATCACAGGAAGGGGTTGGAGAGGCTGTGATAGCTTCAGCCTTGAACACAGGCCTGGTGTTCATTCTGTGAGTGATTCTGTTAGTGAGTAAGGCAGGGCATGAAAGCTTACAAGCAATCCACAAATCGATGAACAACTTCATTAAGAGAGGCTGATCAGATATGAGAGGCAAGTGGTTTGCATTTTGCCCCTGATCAGCCTCTCTCAGCGAACCTGCCCTGGTGTTTGATTTGCTTGCAGCCTTTCCAAAACAATCTGACCCAACCCTGCAGTGGGCTATAATCGCATCACAGCTACAAATGACCTCACTGGCAGGGCAAGCAGCTGGAAGGCAGAGACAAGGGTCATGCAGGAGACAGGCAGCCCTGGAGACAAGGAGATCTACCTTTCTTGCCATACGTGCTGCTGGATCTGCCAGTTCCAGACAGACCCTCTTCAGGTCTGATGTAATGTTCAACAGCTCCATGGCGTCAGGATGGAAGATACGCAACATGCGCTCTTTGGACATGCCAATCTGGATACAAAAAGAGAAATGCGCGGTGGGCGTTGACACTCTTTGACACTGCTTACAATCCAACAATCAACTCGCCCCAGTGTGTGCCACTGCGCAGTGCAGCTCCTCTGCTATGCAGCACAGCTATGTTGGTGAGAGCTAGGAGTGCGTCAAGAGTGAAGCAGCTGCAGCAGCTGCTATGCACCACACCTTGAGATCCTTGACAATTATCTTTGTGACCCACTTCATCTGCAACGAGCTGCAGTGGCCCATCAGATCTCCCAACACTTTCACCTGCATTCGCACAAAAGGCACTCTGAAGTGCAGTAACACCTTGAAAGCATCCATAAGTCTGCAGCTGGCAGCTGTAGCCATTTGCGGCAGATACTTTGCACGCAACACTCAAACTGCAGCCTTGGCACTGCATGATACCCTGTCAGCAAGCAAGGCAGCAGGCACTGCAGAGCAGAAATGTCATGGATTGCTGGCACGCACCTGCTGCTGATTGTCATTGGCAGCTAGGACCAGCTTGTCCAAGGACTCATTGATGCGAGCAACGGTGATGGTTTTCACCACGTCAGCGCCATCAGCACGACACGCATTTCGCAGAACATACTGCAGGAATATACAACATCATGTATGCACAGCAGGCAGGAGTGGGTCACTCAGACTTTATGATTTGCGTTGAGATGCATAAAGGTGCCCAAGGATGGTGCAAATAAACACGGTGTACAGTAGCAGGGCCTTGAGACAAGCTGGTGCCGTCCTTTGCACCTTGTTCACAGCCAGCACAACTCTGCCGAAGTGAAGGGATGGGACCACAGCGGAAATCTGTCTGTGGACGTAAGCAGGGCACATCAGCAGAGCTTGATGTGTGAGTAATGCGGCCAGTGCACCTGCACACCTGTTCCATCATCTCTGGAAACTGCCCAGCATGGCGGCCTGATTTCTTCCTGCATGAAGAGCATTGCATGGGCATATTGGCAACCAGCACTTGAGGCCCACGACTGCAGAAGCTGACGGCTTGTCACTGCTGATGCTCTCCGTAAAGACACCATAAGACCCACATATTATTGAGACCATGCCATACAGGAGGAAAGCATACGAAATTCGCACACAAAACAGCGGGCTGTCTGCTTTATCGCACTGCTGCTGGCAGTGGGATGTTCCAATTTGTAAGATGATGACACACTACATAACAGCCCTGCCGAGCTGCAGCTTAAAGAACAACCAGAACATGATCCATATGTAGTCACGTGTGCAAAACAGCCGCTACATCTTGGCATGACCCCTACCAGTTGAGCGCATGCTTTGCGTCTGCGCTGTCAGCACTGAGGCCTGCAGCAGACACCAGCAGCTTGGCCAGGCGATCCTCCTTGGCACCATAGCTGCGCCTGTCAAGGTCCTCCTGTGGATACAGCAAGCAGCAGAGGATAGACAGACCTGCGTCACCATCTCTGGCCGCTGTTGGCGGGCGCCAGGCGCTTGGCACTGGAGCCAGGTCGGTTGAAAGGAATTCAGCAGCAATGGTTGCAGCAAAAGCGTAAAAGCATAAATGGCTGAAGGAAAGGCCAAAATACGTTTGAGAATCGCACTTTGTGTGGCATAAACAAATATCAACTCATGAGATCAGCCCCCTTGATGCTGTTGCTGAGCCAGTGCTGTTGCCACCCTGCTCATGGTGGCATCAGGCAGGAACCAGAGCGAAACCAGGCAACAGTGGAAATCTTACAGCTGGCAACAGCAAGCGGAATATTTGGAAGACATCTGGAGACTTGCGGGGGACGTTCTTCTCCAGAAAGTGCTGGAACTGTTTCTCCTTATCTTTATTCCTGACCTCGCTGCATTTCTGCATAAACTTGACCAGGTTGTTGAATGGCACATCGCTGCAGCGAGTGTACGCACTCATGCTGTCTGAAAAAGAGCACGGACTGCCCTCCTGCGATGATGGTCGGGGTCATGATGCAGAACGGTCCATCACTCGATGCCGGTTTTGCAGCATTAGAACTGCATGTTTGCAGCCAAGTAAAGATCTTGTGCTGTGTAGAAGGTTAAGGACCTGGCATCAGCCAGTTCATTGTGACAGATGCAAAGGCTCGTTGTTCATGGCAACTTACAGGCTGTCCTCAAGGTGTGGTGTTGAGGTTGTTTGAACAGGTGCTGCTCAGGCCCTCTGTGGTCTTCGACACCCACAGACATGCTGTGTAGCGTCTGGTGGTTCAGTAAACCCTTGCCTATGCATTGGTAGTAAAAGAAAATTGAGCCCTGCAGCAAGTTGAAATGCTATGGCTAAAGCTCTGTAGTCACAAGCGAGTGTGGTTCTGAAAGCCACCTGCGACCTCAAGATTGCAAGCTGACTGCTGCAGATTACCAACTTGTGGGCTCCCAGCTGGGAGCCCTTCTCCTGCAGGAAAAGAAATCCAGCAAGTCGCATTTGCATGATCTTTGTGAGGCCGCCTGCTGTCATGATCACTCTTTCCAGCGGCACGCACTGGCCACAACACTGTAGATGAACTCGATTTACCTGGTACATGCTTCATGCAATGGCCTCAGCACCACCAAAAAACCCACAAAGTACAGTATGCCATGCTATGCTGAAGGACCCTGGCCCAACAGCATCAGAATTAGCATGCATACACAGAAAACATGTACTGACAATTGCAGCTGACCTCCTTTCCATACGACACCTGGTATCTCAGGCTTGAAAAAGTCTAAGACAGCCCTTGACAGATGCAGGATAATCGTCAATACGCTGATCAAGTTCTGCTGATGTCCCATGTGACTAAAGTCTTACCACACAAAGCTGAGGCATGGGCAGACAATGCACAAGGGTCACACAGGGCCAGCTGCACATGTGCCTGCCGTAGCACGATAGCCCAACAGGTGCCACAGCCTCCAGCTCACAAGACTGACTGTCACTGACAGTTGAACAGCTGCTTTGGGCCCTGATAGTTGCTACTATGCATAGAGCATCAGGCCTGCAAAACCCCTCAACCCACGCATTTCCACACATTTCAATGATGACGGTCACAGTTCCCAGTTCACACGTAGCTATCTATGAGCTTTTGTACAGCCCAGACGCGCAAGCCACCCACCAATACCTCCATTTCAAGTCTTCCACTGTACACAATTCCCTGATGAGCAAGCGCTGTGCATTGACAACACTTGACAGCCAGGAAGTACTCTCTAGTTCAGCTCACCAAAACCATACCCTCACAATCTGCTGCCGCTCAGGTCTCCCTGTGCTGCTGCAATCCACACGCAACACACTGCTGTGTTTGCTACACTCAGCTACAACCCAGCCCTGTACCGCAAGGCAGGCACCAGGCTGACACTGCAACCGCCTATCATTTGGCTTGCAGGTGGGTCAACAGTGCCATACACCACTGGATATATGGCATACCCTGAGCGCTTTGCATGCTGGCAATGTAGTGGGCTGCAGCTCCAGCACGCAGAGGATGCATGTACCAGGGAACTGGTTAGACTGACCACTTGCACTCTCACCTCTGGCAGGGTGGATAATTGTGGAGGCCAACAACAACATGCCCCTTTGCAAATGCTGCTCTGCCCTGCACTAGCAAGTTGAACCATGCTGCAAAGCCTGCCTACAGTCTTGCAACACTCCGCTCAGGGTAAGATGAAAAAGCCCTGCAGCTTTACGCTGTTGCAGCCACTTGTACAGGGGCGGTGGCTGTTGTAGCTACCACCTCAGACACTACTGCAGGGTTTGCCTCCGCGGTGTTCTTCTCAGCTGGAGGTACTAGCTGCCAGAACCTGCCCTTTGCCGCTGACCAGTCAGCCAGAATTGCCTTGGCCTTAGCACTGCCTGTCTTCTCAGCATGCTGCTGGACCAGGGACTTCAGCTGCTGCTCGGCTGCAGGTGTTACTAGCCGCTGGATGGCAACGATCTCAGTGTTTACCTGCATGGAGCAACAGAGTACATGAGTATAGGCGGCAGTTGCACTAAGGACAAAGTAATTTTGTGTCACCTGGCGAACAACAGTTGTCCTGGCATGGCTAGAATACACTGTTCGCACTGCTACCAAATGCTGTGCCAATGCTCTGTCAAGACCTCCACTGACCTTCTCTGGGAAATCACCCTCCTCGTCATAGAAGTAACCGAGACCGCCAGTCATACCAGCTGCAACATTGCGGCCAGCTGTACCCAGCACAACCACACAGCCACCAGTCATGTACTCGCAGCAGTGGTCGCCAGTGCCCTCAACGACAGCATCTGCCCTGCTGTTACGCACAGCAAAGCGCTCGCCAGCACGGCCATTGACAAACAGCTTGCCGCCGGTAGCACCGTACAGGCAGGTATTTCCAACCAGTGAGGCAGACTCTGCGGCGAAGGGTGAGTTGGCTGGTGGCGTGATAACGATCTCACCGCCAGCCATGCCCTTGCCAACGTAGTCATTGGCCTCGCCGGTCAAATGCACATTGATCCCGCCAGCCAGGAATACACCAAAGGACTGTCCACCTGAGCCTGTCAGCTTCAGGTTGATGGCACCCTTGAAGCCGCTGTCACCGTATGGTTTGGCCACAGCACCAGCCACACGGCCCAGAGCAGCACGGTCCACATTGACAATGTCATAGGACTTTGCCACGGTGCCCTGCAGGAGGCAGTAACACATCAGCTAAAGTAACACACCAGCACTACAGGGAGAATGCACCACAAAGTTGAGACAAGGTGCACATGCTGGGCCAAAGGGCTGCCCCAAACAAGAAACTTGTTGCCTTCAAACAAAAAAATCGCTTCAACAATTGACATTCACCACTATGACCCCTTCCAACAACAACATGCAGTAACTTAGCTCCTGATGCATAACATTCAGCAGCATGTAAGGCATCTAGTGCCCCAGTACATGTTGCACCATGTCACCCCCACCTGCGTCCTGATGGCCTCCTGGACGTCCTTGTCGGCCAGAATCTCATCATCAAGCACAGGTCCATTGGTGTGTGTTGGTGCTGCCAGCCGCACAGTGCTGATGCCACTCTCACCAGCGTATGTGGTGAGGAATGACAGATCCAGGCCGCTGGTCTTGGCCAGGTTTGAGTCACGCTGCTTCAGGAAGTCAGCACGACCTACCAGCTCATCCAGAGACCTGAGGCCAAGCTGAGCCAGACCTTGGCGCACCTGTTGACACATCATCACGAGTCAACACAGACACACAGAGGAAAATTGAGCGGAGCGATGCAGCAGTTGGAGCTAGCCTAACCTCAGGACCAGATGCATGGACGGCACCTTTGCAGGAAAACACCTCTCACTGACATGGATGCTTCGCTGCAAGGGCTTCACTGCTGGAAGATTAAAGACGTATATACTAATTCGAAGTGCACCCACCTCTTCAGCCACAAAGTGGAAGAAGTTCACCAGGTCAGCAGGGGCACCCGGGAACCTAGCCCGCAGCTCCTCCCTCTGACTGGCAACACCCACGGGGCAGTTGTTTGTGTGGCACACACGAGCCATGATGCAGCCGGTGGCAATCATGGCGACAGTACCAAAGCCATACTCGTCTGCTCCAAGTGCTGCTGACACCAGAATATCACGGCCGCTGCGGAAGCCGCCATCGGCACGCAGGACAACTCGCTCACGCAGCTCATTGCGGACCAGCACCTGATGCGTCTCTGCAATACCCATCTGCAGGGACAAACCAATGCAAGTCCCTCGTGAGTCGACAGGCAGCTAGAACTCGGCCTCAAATAAGCACCAACAGGAGCGCAACCTGCTTTGAGCATTTTTGTTGTGACAGATGGCAGCGCGAACAACAGCTGCTGCAACTGTTGATCACATGCAGGAGCAGGGAATGTGCGCATGCATGAACCACCATGCATAAACCACCATGCTTGTAGTAAGCCACACCCACCTCCACCGGCCCTCCAGCATGCTTGATGCTGCTGATGGGACTGGCACCAGTTCCACCATCATGTCCACTGATCTGAATGACATCAGCGTTGGCCTTGGCTACACCACTGGCAACCACACCGATACCAGCCTCAGCCACAAGCTTCACGGACACCTTGGCAACTGGGTTGATCTGGTGCAGGTCATAGATCAGCTGTGCCAGATCCTCAATGGAGTAGATGTCGTGGTGTGGTGGGGGTGAGATGAGAGGCACACCGGGCTTGCTGCGGCGCAGATTTGCGATGTAGGGGCTGACCTTCTTGCCTGGCAGCTGACCACCTTCTCCTGGCTTGGCACCCTGTTAGCAGTGCACAGCAACAAGACAGTTTTCATCAGCTTACTGCTCACACTACCTGCCTCCTGACTGGCAGTACAGACGTCAGCCTGAAAACAGTTGACGCTTGAGCGGGCCCAGCATGACAGCAGCCAAGCACTGCAGTGGTTGTCACTGTGCCATTTGCACAAATGTTTTGGACCAGTGGTCCTGCGCTCAACCTGTGCCACCCACCTGAGCGATCTTGATTTCCAGCTGATCAGCGTTCACGAGGAACTCGGGGGTAACACCAAACCGGCCTGATGCAACCTGCTTGATTTTGCTGGTGGCAGTGTCGCCATTCTCCAGACCCCTCAGGTATGGGAATGTGGCTGATTTGCCGCTGCCATCTGCATCTGACAGTGTAGTCCAGCGGATGGGGTCCTCTCCACCCTCACCAGAGTTTGACTTGCCTCCAATGCGGTTGACAGCCACTGCAATGGTCTCGTGGGTCTGCAAACAACCAGGCCAAACCATCTTGGTCATAGTGTGTTGATTAACAAGCCGATTTGTGCTGAAGGGCCACATGGCCAATCACACGTTCAAGATCACTCGAGGACAATGACTAAACGTTTGACACTCCTGGCATGTCTGCAAACATGATCTGCTGGGTCATCATACGGGTGATCATACCCACCTCACGACTGATGGCACCCAGTGACATACCACCAGTGCAGAACCTTCTCATGATGTCAGCAGCAGGCTCGACCTCATCAACGCTGATTGGTGTCTTGCCAGTCTCCAGCAGCAGGCAGTCCCTCAGCACATGAGGAGGTGCAGACTCAAAGTGAGCCATGTAGGCCTCATATGCAGTGGGGTCAGCCTGGCTGCCGCTGCCTAGACCAATAGCCTTGTGCAGAAGCTTGGCCATGGTCTGGTTGTTGGCGTGGTACTCGCCCTTTGGCCTGGACTGGATGAAACCAAAGTCCTCAAGCTTGGTCAGGGCCTTTTCAGGGAAGCCCTGCGCATGCAACAAACACCTGATTAACAATGCTGCATGGAACCCCAATAACCGTTGCATATTTTCTGCTGTGAGCCCTGTCAGTAGCATGGGTACAGCACGGAGCACCCGACAAAGGACCAAGTCCTGATGGGTGGCACCCAACAGCACCGCACCTTCCCAACCAACAGCATGCACCTACCTTGACCCAGAAGCTCTCTGCCTCACGCTGCAGATCTGCCAGGCTCATGCCTCCAATGCGGCTCACACTGCCAGCAAAGCAGAAGTCAATGACCTCCCTACTCAGGCCATAAGCTTCAAATATCTGTGCTCCATGGTAGCAGCTCAGCAGAGAGATACCCATCTTGGACAGGATCTTCAGGATGCCCTTCTCCAGAGATTTCTTCAGGTTCTTCTGGGCATCAGCAACGCTGATATCAGGCACCTGCAGAGCACAGCAGCAAGCGCGCACAGGGCCATGTGAGTTGCCAGAACCCTGCTGCTGACAGTAAGGACAATTGGTCAGCATGGTAGGGGCAGTCCAATGACAGCCTCAATGGAAATTACATGTTGGGCACTCTGAACAAAGACTCAGCATCAGTCCTACCCACCTTGCCGCTCTTGATGAGACTCTGTGTCCTGCTGCTCAGCCTCCATTGCCTGGCTGTCTCATAGGCCAAGTACGGGCAGAGGGCGTGAGCACCGTAGCCAATCAGCATGGCTGCGTGGTGGGTGGAGAAGGCCTGTGCTGTCTCAACAACAATGGAGGTGTCACTGCGCAGACCTGCAAGGCAAAAGCAGAACCCGCATATCCGTCGATTGCAGTGCATGCGCCCAGGCTGTGCAACTACAGCAGGTTTCCTCAGTGAGACGCCTGCACTGGCAGTTGGTCCAGCACTGGCAGTTGGTCCAGTCCTGCAGCTGAGCTGGCCACTGAGTTATTGAGACTTGCCTGCCTGTGACAGCCCCCTGGCAGCACCTGCAGGACCGCCCTGCATACTCACCTGTGCGTATGAGGTGGTGGTGAACGGCTCCTGTAGCCAGTAGACTGGGGATGGGCACCACCTCAGGGCTCATGTTTGACTCAGCTGCCCTGTCAGACAGCACCACACACTGGCAACCGCCCTTGACTGCCTTCTCCACATCCGCACACAGTTGCTTGAGGGCTGCCTCCAGAGCTCCTGGCTGGCCTGCCGTGAAGCTGATGTTGAAGACCTGGCTGCCAAGGGTGGTGTCCTTGGCAATGGTGGCCATCTGATTCTCTGTCAAGATGGGGCTCTTCAAAAGCACCTGCACATGAAAAAGATTGTCCTTAGCCTACATTACTAGTTCAAGGCACAGCAGACTGACTATGACAAGGCACAGCAGACTAACCACCACAAGGCAGATCAGACCTACTACCACAAACCATGGTGAGCCGCAAGGTATAAAACGTGAGCATGTGCTCACAACAGAGGCCTTACTGAAGTCTGCAGGCCCCTCACCTGTCTGTATGTGTCACTGTTTGGCTGCAGCAGGTTGCCACGAGCGCCCAGCCTCATCTCCAGAGACATCACCAGGCCCTCACGCAGAGGGTCGATAGGTGGGTTGGTCACCTGAGCAAACCTCTGCTTGAAGTAGTTGTACAGCATGTGTGCCTTGTCACTCAGCACTGCAAGAGGGATGTCATCACCCATGCAGTAGGTTGGCTCCACACCCGCCTGAGCCATGCCCTCTACAACCATCTGGGCATCTTCAGCACCCATACCATTAGCAGCCTGCATCACAAGAAGGCACAGCAGTCTGAGAACCCAGATTACAGTTAAACGCAGGGAGGATGTGTTGAACTGCAGTCAGAATGGCCTACGATGCATTGAGGATAAGATCGGCCCTCAACAGCCACCGCTGGCCCAGAAGGTTGCCACAATAGGTTCTGAGCGCCTTATGGTACATGGACCGCTGCTAGGACCCTGAGCAAGCTCACTGGACCACCAAACTAAGGTTGTTTTCACCATCAGCACACCCTGCAGCCATTATCTACCTGCAGGCGCAGCATTATTGCTGTGTCCATTGCTGCATCAGATGGGAAAGCCACCGGGCTCAGGTCCTCCAGCCTCCTCACACTCTGCTCCACCCACTGCTTGTATGGCTTCTTGGTGGCCATGGCCTTGCTGATAGCAGCGTTCTCTGCAAAGGAGCCAGACTCCAGGTCTGCGCAAACCATCTGACCAGGGCCCAGACGGCCCTTAGCAACAATGTTGGATGCATTGCTGATGACATCACCCAGCACACCAACCTGCAGGAAGACAGAGGTCATCTGTAGTGAGACGGACCACACAGCAGCTTCACCTCAATGTACAGTGCAGGTCAAGCACCAGGCCACTAGCAAAGTATCTGAGGGTTGCACTGCTGCCTCTGAACCTTTGTGAAAGTGTTGACAGGAGCAATGTGCGGCTGCCACCCACCTCGCTGGCCACGTAGATGGTGTCATCGGCTGTGCGCCAGAACCGGGCCGGCCGCAGACCGTTGCGGTCCAGTCTGGCACCAACCCTCTTGCCGTCGCTGAACACAAGCAGCGCTGGCCCATCCCAACCCTCCTGCAGTCCCTCAAAGAACTCATAAAAGTCCACGACCTCTGGGTACTCCTTCATGAGGTCCGGGTGGTTCCTGAACGCCTCAGGCACCAGCAGCATCAGAGCTTCCTGGGGGTCAAAGCCAGTACGGACCTGCATGCCAAGAAACACAGGGGCATTCGCTTTTACATGTTTGCAAGTACCCTGCAAGGTCCTCAGCTGCATGGCACGATGATACTGCAGCGCAGGCAGCACAAAGTACACATTTGCTCCTGTGATCCTGGAAGTGTTGCGCGTTGTGGTCTGTGCTGCAGCTTCCCAGTGGCTAGCCAGGAAACACTTTACCAGCACTGCAACATGCATATGCCTATACATCACAGCTGACCAGCCTGCTGGCAACCCCATCACCCTCACTCACCAGCAACTCAGCTACGTGATCCAGGTTGGCTGAGTCCGACTCTGCTGCGTTGCACAGTGGCATCAGCTGCCCTTCACGCCCGGCCCACACTGGGTGTTCAAGCTCTGTCTGACGAGAAGCAATCCAGTTCAGGTTGCCCTGCAGTGTGTTGATCTCACCTGGCAGACAGGCACATACACAGCAAGATTGAACTAGAATAGATACAGCAGTCGGGTTGATAGCCTTGCTCAGAAACCTGCTGGCAGGCGATGCTGAGCCACACTGACACTGACAATGGCAATCTGGGCATGAGATATGACCAGATCCTTGATAAGACTGTGTCACCGGGTTGCTGTATAGCTATTGCGGATGCAGCAGTTCTGCAGCAGATCTGGCTAGGATTGCTCTGCAGTGCTTACCATTGTGTCCTAGGACCCTCATGGGCTGTGCCAGGGGCCACTTGGGTGTTGTGTTTGTGCTGAAACGCCTGTGGTAGATGGCAAAGGCGGTCTCAAAGTCGGAGTTCACCAGGTCCTTGAAGAACTGGCCGACCACCACTGAACGGAGCATACCCTGTGGGTCAGCAATGCAGCATGAGGCCATGTCATTGAAAGGTCCATTTGGGAGGTCTAGCACTGTGATAAACTTCTTGCAGAAGTCCACAATGGCATGCGAGGGATTCCGCAGCAGCAATGGGGTTGACTGATGAGTTTATTGCATTCTGTTCCCAACACCAGCCTGCAACAATCCTTGCAGCCTTGCCAGCACTGCACAGTTGCTTTCTGCCAGATACCATGACGATGGTGCTTTACTGCAACACTGACACAACGCAGCACAGGCAGATGGCTTGATAAATCGATCATGTGTCTTCTCAAGAAAAATACCTTGTACACAATAGTCCTGTTGCTGAGTGTGCACAGGTAGAAGTCCTCTGCTGCTGCTCCCATGGCTGCTGCCTTTGCTTTCTCAACCAGCTTGCGCACAATGAACAGCTGGCGCTCCAGCTCATCTCCAGTCTGGCCGGGCTTGCCCTCAATCAGCACCTGCAGTCAACACAGTAGAATGATACCCAAACATTGTACAACAACTGCTTGATCAACAATAGGCTAGATGTCAGTGCAAGTCCCTCATACAGCCAGCCAGAAGAGCCAGGACCTGCACATCACAGCTACTGGCTGACTATTGTGGTGCCTTACCTGCCAGATGCGCGGCTGCGTGGCTTTTGCAAATCGTCCCACCACCTCGTGGTTGACAGGCACCTTCCTGTACCCCAGCAGCTTCAGACCCTCTGCTGCAACTGCATCTGCCAGGATTGACTTGGCCTGAGCCTCCAGAGCATCATCATTAGGTAGGAACATCATACCAACACTGCAGGAGGGAGGAAAGTGGCAGTGGCTGTTGATGCTGAGGCATAAGTGTTGGCTGCTTGTCTATGCAGCATCACAATGCTGGTTGGCTGGTGGTACATGCTGAGCTTTGCTGCACAACCAAACTCGGATGGTAGCTGTTGACTGGGCACAGGCATAGTCAGCAGTGCTGGTGCTAGGTCTGTGGGACCGGGTTTCTTCCTCCTCTCAACCCTTGTCCAGTTGCAGACACAGTTTGCTGCTGCACCAGCACCTGCACATGGTGCTATCTATCAGCTTGTGCTGCTCACCCAGTAGTTGCCTCATTAATTTCTGGCATTTCCTTCTTGAGCAGTTTCCAGGGGATCTGGGTCATGAGGCCGGCACCATCACCACTGTCATCGTCAGCGGAACAGGCACCACGGTGCTCCATGCAGCCCAGGGCACGGAGAGCCTGCATGTACGCAGTGAGCTTTTTGAGTTCAATCCCCCCAACAGGCAACTGCTTGGCCCAGCTGACATACTGTTGACCATGGACAGTTGCTGAGACTGCTGGCTGCTCAACTAGGGTTTTGGACGCCGAATGCCTGATGGCTGAGTAAGCAGATGCGGAAGAGATGATGGTGCCCAGCAAGCACCCTTGAGAAGTTCAGGGAGTTGAGCAATGCCCCGTTGCACTGCTCATTGTGCATGAGGCTACTCAACTGAACTGCTGCTGAGGACTCGAGATGATTGGCTGCTCAAAGTCTGCTGCAGTTGGGAGCGCTGCTACAATACTCTCCATTGCAGAACACTATGAGAATGGCAACTGTGACGAACAGCTAGCGCTTCCTGCGACGCCAAGCCTGCAGCCATGGCCACATTGCTGGCCATGCTGCTGCTGTTGCTGTCTGCAACAGTGCTGCCACAAATGCTCTGGGCTGGGCTGTGGGCTTGGACAGACAGCTGCCTCAAATACGCACTCCTGACCTTACCATGCGGTCTAACGCACCTGCTCAACAATAGTGTGGCTTCGAATGCTCTTTAGATTTGCAATGAAGCCCACCTGCAGTACAATGGAAAGCGCTGTAAATAACTTTCTCGTGAACCTCCACGCTCTACCGTACGCTTTACAAGCACACACTTACTCCGCAAGCATCGCGCTCTTGCAGAATGGTTTCAAGGTCTGCCACGACTGGCATTGCCACCGCCTCGGCGTCCATCTGGGGCTCTGCAGCAGACTGCACTGCGTTGCAGATCCATGAAGCTGCTGCTACATGCTTTGCTGTTGCTTGAAAAGTCTTCTTAGCTGCGCGACGAGCCTTCACGGCCTGTGGAGCCGCCTGCAATGAGCATGTGAGCACGACCATACTACCCTAGTGAGAAGTCGTGATGGGTGTTTGGCAAGTGGCCTTCTGACACCATTAAAGCTCACGATTGGATGCACCCAATGCTTGCATTATTCTGCTTCATAGCACTGGTCAGACCAGCAATGGTGCGGCCTGTAATTGGCCGAAACCAGCACAGCAGCTAGGACATTCACCTTTCCAACGACATTATGGGCAGACCGGCTGTTGGAAGCATGAATTGGAGGCACTAGTGCAGCGGCATGCTTGGCTGAACGCTGCAGTCCACTGCCCAGTGCATTGCTTGCACTGCGGTGGTGGCTCAGCTCCATGTTGTGCCGATTGTTTGATCAAGCACTGTGACTCGGCCATCTGCAGCAGTGGGCGTTCTGTATGGGCAGCAATCTGCATGCCACGTGACCTCCGGGGGTTTAAACACAAACAAAGCGTGGTGCAGACGAATGCTGCCTGCCATTATCTGCTTGGCCTCGTACACGATGTGCCCGCCTGATAGCATTTCGTTCTTTCAAACGGCCTACCAGGGTCTTTGCAAGCTGAACACCCCAGCAGCTGCTGTGCTGCATACATGCTGGAAACTCACGTCCGCGTAATTACTGTTTCAGCATTTGCTTCTGTAGCTTCTGCTCTTGTGTTGCTGTGATTTACAAAGAGCCTTTGATATAAGCATGCATTTGCTGGTGGTCATTCCAGCCCACGGCAGCTTCCACTATAATCTGAAGTCTGTTGCTCAGGCCTTCCTTGCCCATGGCCCCTGTGTAATCAACCACGACAGCCCCTTCCGGCAACTCACGCTGCAGCTTGGAGCAGCACTAATGCAGGCGTTGTTCAATGGTCGTGCCAGCGACGGTGGCATCACAGCAGCAGCAGCAGCAGCAGCAGGCAACAGCAGACTCCTGTGGAAAAAGCATCGCAATTATGCCAGCCTTCTTCCAAGGCATGCATGATTACCAAGATGCTACGATTGCCGACCAGAACAGCTGGCAGGCGGGCTAGGTGCTGCAGTGCAAGGCTGTAATGCACGAACTAGCCCTGCCTGTGCCGCCTGTTACCATGTAGGGTCATGCCTGCATGCTTCTCACAGCAAACGAATGCATGGAGCAATAAAAAAGTAGGTGTTTGGCGCCTTGTTGTCAAAACATCTCAAGCACTGCCAGATCTTACAGGTAGGAACTGCAGCACATCAGCTCACCTTCTGTATCAGTTGCTGGTCCCAACACTGCTCAGTCAGGAACAACACACCAACATCCTTCAAGTCAGCTTCCAGCAAGTCGCCACACACAAATAACACCTCTGCACACAGCACAGCAATCGGAACCTGGGTGTTGCAGCACCACACCGCAGAAACGGTTTTTTTCCTGTGGAAGCTGGAAGCTGTGCTGGTGCTTCATGATGCAAGCAATTGGCTGATAGCAACTGTCACATAAGTGGTTGTCTGCGTTGACCAGAATTCAATAATGTGACAGCGGCCCACCTGTAGGCCGGCCAGCAGCATCCATGCTAGTTGACGAAGCCAGTCAGCTGTTGTCTTATGTCTGTATGTGCTATTGCACAAAGCACACTCCACCAGATCTTTTGCTGGCCTCACAACAGAGCCAGAGATCTGATCTGAGAGGCCTGAATGCTGCACTCACCTCTCAGGGCTGCATTATCAGCAACTTGCCGAGCCACCCGCACAAGCCCAGGCAACAGCTCCACACCCACAACCCTCCAATGGCTGTATGTCAGCCCAGCATACAACGCCAGCCAGCCAACGCTGCTGCCCCAGACCATGTAGGTTTTGCTGCTGTGTCTGCAGCTTTGGCAGCTGCCATCCACTGCAGTGCTGGAGTGTTGATCATGCATGGCTGCTTTCATTGCTGCTGCGATCTGGGGATGGGAGTGGACCTGTTTGGACACAGCCACCCGCTCAGCTATGGCATGGCTGATGCATGTACAGCATGCAGTGCTGTCTGGTGCAGTCACCACTGGACATGCACCCCACCACTAAGCCAGTGGGCTGGGGCGCGCATTGGGATTCTCCAGCAGCAAGGAGACTGATTGACGAACAACTAGTCATGTCACTTCCGGTTGCAAGTCACTTTTGATGCACTTGTTCCTTGCCCTGGCGACACACAATTGAGACCAGTAAAATACATACACACCTGAACCCTACTAGTGGGGTACCACAGCCGCTTACAGCCATGCACTACTCCTACCCACCTTGGCCCATGAAGCAAAAGGAGTTGAGTTATACGCGAAATTGTCGCTGCTGTAATCTGCAGCCCCGGACACTGCTGCAATATTCTGTTGCAGCACAGCCTGGAACGACACCGATGACTCAATGCTGCGCAGCTGAGATACAACTTGAGCCAAGGTGCAGCAGGCCTGCTGGTCAAGGCCAAGCAAGACGGCTGCTTGTTGGTTGTCAGCTGCCTCCTTCTGCAAAGCTGACTGACGCTGTTGCAGGAACTGCTCAACTGCATTGCATGTCAAGTGCAGTCGTGTTTGTGGGAGGTACTTGTGACAGCAGCAGGTGCATGTGAGCATGGTTGTGGCGTGGTGTTTTGACCTGGTTTTTTCTTGCTGAGCCAGATGATTTTGCTACAAGCTGTTCTGCTCAGTACACAACCACATGCAGTCCTACCAATTGCCATGTTGGGTTGTTTTCAGACAGCAGTAAAAATATAATAAACGACCTCACTTGAATTTGCCGAGCACAATTGCCATGTGCTCACGCACCTGAGGCACGTTCTGTTGTCACAAGCTGCAAAACTGATTGATGCAGGGCAGCTTTCCACACCAACAGCCGACCATGGAAGGCATCTGCCACTGCACACAGCAACATTTCCGTGACCATCTTCCGTGACCATCTCCCCATGAGATCGACAACACAGCAACTGTTTGCTTCACCTTCCAAGTTGTCTATGTCCCTACTAAGGCCACTGTGAATAAAGTCTTGCACCTGAGGAGGTGGAAGCTGTGCCAGCAGGCTGGTAACCAGCCTATGTAACTGCTGCAGGGATCGCAAGACACGTGCCAGCTGTTGCCTGTTCTTATCTGTGTTTTCATAACGTTGTTTGAGCTCTGCAGCGGCAACCTGCAGGGTTGCTATGTATGCCTTTGCCTGTGTAAAGCTTTGTTGCAGCATCAGTGAAACACCAGGTCGACTGAACATATTAATAGAGTGCAACCAGATGACGTTATAACGCTGCAATATGGCGCAAGACCGGCTATCAGCGGGCCTGAAGTCTTTGAATCTCAAAGCTGACTGTTACACTGCCTCCTAGCTGTCTCTCTGCCTCCTAGCTGTCTTTCGCCCTCGTTTAATAACTGTGAAGCTTATTTCAATCGCATGATGTTGTACACTATGTGTAAGGAATGTACAGTGTTGCACGCCCCCAATCCCTCTTTTATTCTGAAAACAGGCCTGGCACCCCAGAGTTCGCTGCAAGAAGGGCAAACCAGCCGCGCGTTGCTGCACTTGATGTCGATGTGCTTGTCAACCCATCACATACCGGGAATCACGGCTTCTGCAGGAAGACGCTTGAGGCATGTGTGCAGCATGCCCCAGCAGAAGCAGCGCTGCTGGCCAACACACCAACGTGGACCTCAGCAGCAACGGCGACAGCCATTCAGGCTGCAGGCAACCCCTGGTATGTCATAGCATGTTACTCAAAAAAGTTCTTATCAAGCCTACAGATTGCATCAGTGGGCTGGGTTCAGTGGTCATCAAGCAGCAAGATGCACAAGGTACATGCGTTTGTAACCTACCCTGAACACCTTCTCTTTCCATACAGAACTGTAACTCAGCATAATCACAACGCCCTTGCAGGTTTAGGAGATGAGGACGTTGACGTTGCAGTCTTCAGGTTTACGTTAGGCATTCCAGGCTTTGATGACTCCAACATACCCCGTGTGGTTGGAGCAGTGGTGGCAGCTCTGGTGGTTGTTAACCACTTTTTAGGGGCACAACCAGCACCTCCTGCACAGGTGGGTACAGGCACTCTTCTTGCATCGAACCAGGCCTGTTCCAGTAGGAACAGCAGATGAACAGCTTCATCCAGGTTGGACCTTTTGTTGTCAGCTGTGGCATTCATTAGTACTGTCACTGGAGATGCAGGAAAGCGGCTCTGCAGGCTGTATCCTGGTCAGTGAGATGGTTTTGCCTACTTGACTGCAATGTCCATCGTTTTGCAGGTGCGTGCAGAGTTCCTTGACATCACGCTGGCGGTGCTCTGCTTCACTGCACCTGAGATAGAAGCACGCCTGCGTCAGGTCGTCCCAGGGAGGGGCCGTGCGGGTGCTGCACAGGTTGCAGGAGCACAGCAAGTGTTTGCACTAGCCAGTGAGCAGCCGGACAATGTCAAGAAGGTATGCATGTGGCACGGAGCATGCTGGTGTGGGAGCCGAAAAGTCATGATGTGGTGGCAGCAGTGGCGCAGTTGTTTTGGTGTATGACACTGATGCGAGTGCAGGCTGTTCCGTCTTACATCCCCTTTGAGCATGGACTTAGCAACTGCCAGGTCGTACACACTGAAAGGCAGTTCACAACCTCAGGGTCTCTATGTCCTGCAGCTGCAGGCGGCTCCTGCAGTAGAAAATAAGTGGACAAAGCTGCCACCACTATGCACCAAAGCACAGTCAGGGTCAGCTTGCTGTTCGTGCACCACTGTGAAGCATGCAACGCAGACTATGCAGTGACTGTGTTTCTTATTGCAGGAGTTGGCGTGGGCATCATTTGCCCTCCTAAAAAATGTCAACTGCTGCAGCGTCATGTTGCTGCAGCCCGCAGCAAACAAGGTGCTCATGGCACGGGGTGCAGTAGCTGAGTCAGTTGCTGTGGTTGGGGATTCGGCCTCATGCATATCAAAAATTGAGCAGGTACGTTGCAGTGCTTTCTGCATACATTGGGGTTGGGTGATAGCTTCGTTCCAAAACGATCGGCTGCAGGTGTGCAATTTTTGCCAGTGTATGCCATGTCAGAACCCACATCTCACGGTGTACATCTGCCTTGGCGGCATTGCTCAGCAGCCCTAATAAGTTGTCTTGTCAAATCTAAGGGACTTACAATTGCAGCATGACCCTGCTGGCCGCCTGCAGCGCCAACAACTGTTGTTGCCTTGTAGTGCTTTGCGTGTCAACAGTGCACTTTGTACTGCTCTGATTGCAGAGTCTACAGAACAGCAGTGCTTTACAGGTGCTGTCAAGCCAGCAGCAACAGCAGTGGTCGCCAGACAGGTCAGCATTGAAAGCAGCGGGGCTTAGCAACCTGGGATTTGTTGCGTCAGGAGTGGAAAGTGCTTTGGTCCAGTCGTTAGCTGGCGACAGTGGAGCGGTGCTGCTGGTGCTGGGTGATCGTGCCAGGTGGGTCATGGCAGTTCAGTGGCTATCCTCACCCTCTTTACTGATGCAAGTAGGTGTAGTGACACCATTAAAGACAGCAGATGCTGTTTTCCTGATCAATGACTATCTTGTTGACAATCTTGCAGCAGTCTGGCCCCCATCTTTACAGTCTCTTAGTGCTCATTGGTGAATAGACATCTGTTGAGCATTGAACACGGCCACTGACATTGTTGACACATGCTCCGGCATTGACATGCACTCAGGCCCTGCTGCTTAAGCACTGTTTGTGCAGTTGCATGCATTTCTGCAACACAGTCCCCTGGCAAGTGTACATCAGCTGCTGCTGTCTACTGTGCTGCAGGGCTTTGTCTGATAAGGACCGCAAATGGGTGGCAGCTGTTGCAAGAAAGTTAGAAGCAGTGGTATAGGCATGCACTGGAGCATGCCGCTTGGTGATGAAGTGCCTTTTGCCAGCTGCTAATGACAACCATGACACAGGCCTGGATTGAGCAGGCTGCAGTTATCACAAGGTTCGCTAACCCAGGTGGGCTTGCTAGTGTGTGATCTGGATACCACAAAACTCAAAGCCTGCTGCAGGCTGGGAATGTTGTGCAGTGCTCTTGACCTAGCCAAGCAGCCGCTGCACTGCAAGGCCATGTGCGGCAAGTAGGGCAAGCCCCACCACTCTGCTGGTGTTGCTGCCCTGACCACGGCTTTTCTGGTTGTCAGCTAGGGTGTGGACTTCAAATCTGCTACAGACATTCATGACTTTCTCACGGGTTGTTTCCTTGTAATGTGCTGCTGCAACCGCCGTAAGGCCCTCATGCTGGGCTATATTGAGCAGAGTCACTGGTGCCATATAAATCGCAAGACTTGAGCAGATTGCATGACTTTTCCACTTCTTCAGCCATGACAGCACCCAGCAGGCTCACACCAGTACCGTCTGTAGACACTGCAGCTATTCTCCACAGAATCAACATACAATCACCATTGCAACTTCGGCAAGCAGGCTTGATCACACCACTTGGGAGCCTACCGACACTCTGACAGTACTACACGCTCTGCCACACAGCGGCCAGGCCAGAAAGCATGCGTGCTCCGTAATACCCAACACAAGTACTGCTACTGAACAGAAAAGGATCACAAGATGTAGCTGATAACTGTTTCATATTGGCCAGTCGGTTCTGTGGCCGACCTGGCAGATACGAGGATGAGAAATGTGTAGGTTATTCATGCTGGCTGTAACAAAACAATCTCACACCAGCTGCTGACGCTTGCACTATGCAGTCATTGATGCATCTACTAGAGCAGCGGTTGCAGTTAGACGCATATGTAAACAGTGCTTTGCAAATGCTGGGATCAGTTCTACTCATGAATGATCACAAGACCAACTTGATCACTATGCCTTGCTGCAAACTCAGCGCTGCCATTCATCACTGAGGCAAAGACCTGCCAGACCCCAGGGGGTTGAACAACCCAGCTCACATATTCTGATCAATCCAGTCTGCACTGGACAACAGCCTCAAGTGGCCAATTTAGCTGTCACTAGTACAAACGTCTGCAGATCACGCGACCATGATGGTCAGTATGCCCAAGTTCACGTTGGCCTGGCTGATCCGGGAGCCATGCCTGGCAGGTGATAGCAGCAATGCATGCAACAAAAGTTCGCCACACAAGGGCTTCAACTGGCCAAGGACTCTTCTGTCCACATCAACATTGTTGATTCTGATCAATAAGTATCTCCAAGTTTGGAATCAACTGCTCATGTGCTTAGGCAAAAAACCTGCGCTTCATTCTACGGCTGCCTAGCTTGGCCTGCGGAGCATCAGGCTTTTGTAAATCATCAGGCTTGCCGTGCGAGTCTGTCATGGGCTGTAAGTGGTCTGGCTTGTCGTGTGACTGTAGCTCTGGATAGGTGTGATCGTTCTTGGGCTTGCATTTACCCTGATGCCAGTTGCAGCCCTGCTCACACTTGCCACATGAGTCCTCATCAGGGCAGTCACAGCCATCACCACATGGCTTCGGAGAGGGTTTCACTACAGGTGGTGGTGGGCTGTAGTCGTTCTTGGGCTTGCATTTACCCTGATGCCAGTTGCAGCCCTGCTCACACTTGCCACATGAGTCCTCATCAGGGCAGTCACAGCCATCACCACATGGCTTTGGAGAGGGTTTCACTACAGGTGGTGGTGGGCTGTAGTCGTTCTTGGGCTTGCATTTACCCTGATGCCAGTTGCAGCCCTGCTCACACTTGCCACATGAGTCCTCATCAGGGCAGTCACAGCCATCACCACATGGCTTTGGAGAGGGTTTCACTACAGGTGGTGGTGGGCTGTAGTCGTTCTTGGGCTTGCATTGACCCTGATGCCAGTTGCAGCCCTGCTCACACTTGCCACATGAGTCCTCATCAGGGCAGTCACAGCCATCACCACATGGCTTTGGAGGGGGGATCACTGGTGGTGGCGCTGGCCAGTGGGAGGTGTGGTTTTTCTTGGGCTTGCATTGACCCTGATGCCAGCGGCAGCCATGCTCACACTTGCCACATGAGTCCTCATCAGGGCAGTCGCAGCCATCACCACATGGCTTTGGAGGGGGGATCACTGGTGGTGGTGGTGGGCTGTAGTCGATCTTAGGCTTGCAGTGACCCTGATGCCAGCGGCAGCCATGCTCACACTTGTGGCAGGAGTCCTCATCAGGGCAGTCGCAGCCATCACCACATGGCTTTGGAGGGGGGATCACTGGTGGTGGTGGTGGGCTGTAGTCGATCTTAGGGTTGCATTGACCCTGATGCCAGCGGCAGCCATGCTCACACTTGTGGCAGGAGTCCTCATCAGGGCAGTCACAGCCATCACCACATGGCTTGTGAGGGGGGATCACTGGTGGTGGTGGTGGGCTGTAGTCGATCTTAGGCTTGCAGTGACCCTGATGCCAGCGGCAGCCATGCTCACACTTGTGGCAGGAGTCCTCATCAGGGCAGTCACAGCCATCACCACATGGCTTTGGAGGGGTGTTTGCTGGTGGTAGACACTGGTAGTAGTACTCATGCTGCAGGAAAAAAGGTAGCCACAGGTATAGGCATGTGTCTTGGCATCCGTAGTGACGGTCAGCTGCACTGCAGCAAGTTGTGGCATCATTATGAGGCACTGTCTGGGCTTCATGAATGCAGTACAGAACCTGCGATGCAATAACTGAATGACTCCTGGTACTCACCACTCTCTGGCAGGTGTAGCCATCAGTGCAAGTGCAGTTGTTGTAGGGCTTGTCCGCACACTCGTAGCCGGGCTTGCCGCAGCCACAGTCTCCTCCCTTGCCACCACACTGACCCCAGGGCTCAATCTTCCAAGGGTTGGTAGGTGTTGAATAAGGGTTGGGACCGGGTGCTGGATGAGGCCAGGGTGTCACCTTTGGAGTGCACTGCCAGAAGCATTCAGCCTGCAGATGAATGACAGCAGGCGGCACAGACATGCAAGCCTCAGTTGTTTTGACATGGTTTTATCAAGGCTAGGTGTTACCGTGAGTACACCGAGCAGTCTGCCTCGACGCTGTGTACTGACACTATGTGCACCAGCAACCTAGTGTCTTGCAGGGCTGCATTAGGAAGTTGAACGCATGTTTCAGGACTCTCTGTGCTAAGCAAGATGTTACGCAGATCTGCTTTTCTAGATAAACACGCGGGTGCTGATGATGGGGCCTGCTAAGCCACACAAGTTAAATAGTCTGTATGCTGCATCCACAATGACAGGCAATGATGCTAATAACACAGCTGTCTCATGAAGTAGACTGTTTGACAGCAAGAGGATGTGACGCGCTGCTTTAAATTATCTTCACCTGTCTAGTGCACTTATGTCCATCAGCACAGTTGTATGTGGGGTAGGCAGCGTCAGCACATGGGTACCCAGGTTTGGTTCCGCAGTTTCCACCCTTCCCGCCGCATTGTTCCCAGGCAGGGATACACTCTGGCTCTGGCTCAGGCTCTGGGCATGGGATGGTCTCATTCATCATGGGCTTGCATTGACCCTGATGCCAGTGGCAGCCATGCTCGCACTTGTGGCAAGAGTCCTCATCAGGGCAGTCACAGCCGTCACCACACACCGGGGGGGTGACAGGTGGCAGACACTGATAGTAGAATTCGTGCTGCAGAAGAAAAGAAATAGATGGCCACAATTCATGAGCGTGCTTCTATTTGCAGTGACTGCCTGCGCCAATGGAGGAAATCGTGGCATCATTCTGAGTTACTTTCTGGGTTTCTTGGAAACAGTTTGGGGTGTATATACACCCGACTTCTGGACCTACAACACCCATGGCACTGCCACAGTGGCACTAATGTCACCCTTATCCTCACCTGCTTCTGGCAAGTGTAGCCATTAGTGCAAGTGCAGTTGTTGTAGGGCTTGTCCGCACACTCGTAGCCGGGCTTGCCGCAGCCGCAGTCTCCTCCCTTGCCACCACACTGACCCCAGGGCTCAATCTCATAAAGAGGGGTGCTTGTCGTGGTTGGATTGCCGTCTTGGGCACTGGAACTGCTGAAGAAGACTGCGGCCAGCACAGCCAGCAATGCGAGGCTTCGGCCTGGCATGCTGATGAGCTAAGCCTCAGAGAGTGGGCTCCTGTGACACACAAGCAGCAGCATAAGGAGGGTGAAATAAAGGATTCCACTGCAGCGAATCTGTCGCCCTGTTTGTTTTGGCAATGGACGACGGTTAGCATGCTGACTGCGCATTGTACAGTGCAGCAAGCAGAGTGCGAGTTTGTTCCGCATGCGCACAGCGTACGCTGACTCTGGACCAACAGTGCAGCGGGGTCCAGAATCGTTTCGCACACAAAACATGTTGCTACAAGCCAGTGTGGTGATCTATAATCTATTGATTGCTCGTTCATCGGGTGCGGCATCGCAGGTCGCACGCTCGCTCCTGTACGTGTACACAGCTGCAGCTGCAGCTTCTGTATTGTCAAGCAGGCCCAGACGTGCTGTTACTAGTTATACAAGCTAGTGCTATAAACAAAATATTGGACAAAAACCATAACTTACGTGATAAACTACTTCTGCGGTCTTCCTACAGAAAGCCTTACTTTCTTATCCACCAGACGGTCAACTGTCTGAACAGCGGAATTGGCACGTACCCTGACTTGAGGCTTGAGACACTGCAGCAGAATATATACGCAGCAGGCTGTAGTATGATGCGAAGCTGGCTTCTCTGATCACCATCGGCTGGTCGAAATGCCACGATCCTACCAATATGGGGCGCAGTTCGACTTGCCCCAAGTTGCGCAGTGATCACGCGTGACGTACGCTTAGAGAAACTCGCGCTCGCAATTACTGTGCTCCTTCAAGTATGCACAGAGACAATGCCCATGCATAACACTGTGACTTCTGTTGTTGAGTTCGATTCGTCCGACGTCACGTAGTTACAGGCGGCGCTGGCGTCGTAGCTACGCGTATATGTATACCGGTATGGTCTAGCCTCCAGCACTCTCTCTGCTGCTGCCAAGTTTCACAACGGCAATCTTGCTGCAGAACCCCGATACGGTCAAAGTGTTACCTAATGGGAAAGTCATCAGGGTAATTACGTGACGTTCAGGGCACAAAACGGGAAGATCGGCACATATTGCAGGCTTGAGCCAGGTTCCATGCCATGCAATGCTGACTAACTAGAGTATAGAAAAAGAGATGGAATGCATGGAGCCATGCAACATTAGATGAGCTGGCAAATGGACATGCAAGGGGGCCTCCAGCCAGGGATGGTGCTGCCATGCTGCTGCTGCTGATCCCGGGCCTGAGAGTCCTATTAGATATACCATTACTTGGGTTCGTATGAGCGCTGCTTGATGATACCTCCTCCAGCAGTGTTCCTGCACTGTGCCCATCCTCCTCTAAAGGCCGTATACGTATGAATGCAAAGCAAGGTGAATTCAGACCAAGATCAGCACAAGCAACAAGCTGCAACATGTTACACTTGCCTTATTCTTGCTGTTGGACCGCTATGTGCTGTACTGCTCTATTCACTGCTGCCATCTATCATCACGCACACACACCTGATCATTGGGTTGTCATAAGTTGTCATGTTGTTTTGCACAGCTATCAGCAATGGCTTCAGCATCACTGGCACCGCGCTCTTGACTACTCTGCGCTCTCCCAAACCCCGCCCAAGACATCAAGCTGGCGGCAGATCTCCTGCAGTCAGCAATGTTACAATGATACCATGGCAGCAGCAACACGAGGCACATCAACCAATGTTATGGACAATAGGTTGCATGGACAGTCGCAATGCATATGCATACGAGTAGAGCTACTGGCCAAGCACCTCATACTGGATGTTTGCGCAGGTGTAGGATTGGTCGGTTGGACAGCATGTAAGCCCAGGGGCTCTACTCTGGAAACCAATCATGTGGAGTTTGTGTGTGTGTGTGTGGGGGGGGGGGGGGCCGGTCCACCTTTTGCAGATTTGGAGGGGGTTAGGGTTGAGGGGGTGGTTTGGTAAACCCAAAATTGATAATTAGATTGGCGAAAATTTGATTAGAACCTCGACTTTGGGTTTGTATAAACTTTGGTGTCCCCAGAGGAGGTCACCTTTACTATAAACCGATTGGTTTTGTTATAGCAAGG